>JAQFYM010000068.1:0-135108 GCA_034694785.1 Agrenia bidenticulata
CAGGGAACTAATGTCATTCCATCAGGTCGTTTTCCATCGTCTCGACTACATCCTGGTGGTTCACGTATAGACGGAATGTTTGCACTACATAATCCTCGATTGAATTAAATTTACCATAGAAGCATCTTTAGCTTAAAAATAACGTTCATTCAAATTGGGTTTCTAAACTCTATCAATACTTTCACAGACCCACACCCTACTGCATCAGATATAAGTGTCCACAAAAAAAAGGGCGTGCTGTACTTCCTATACAAGTACCCTCTGCTCTCCTTTCATGGAGAAAGGGAGACAATTAACTGAGCTTAGTCGAAGGCATATTATTACCAAAGACAATCATATCAAGGACAGAGACCCTCATAAGGGGAGACATTTACTCTGAGAATTACACGTACCATTATAGGGTATTATGAGTATTATTACATGCAAGTCATACATCCTCTCTACAAAAAGACATCGTCTTAAGAGATCCTCCTTCATAAAATAAAAGGACTTTTGGCAAGTTTGATGAGTTTTTGGTCCAAAGTTAACTCAACTCAGGGACACTACCACCCGAGCGGAACAAGAGCCAGTTTGGGTGTGATAATATGTAAACGGTGTGCGAGAGCAGTATGAACCCTGGAATGGCTGGGGTTCTACTATCTTATGCAATGACACTTGCCCTCACCGTCCTCCCAAAAACTGATCTCTAATGGAACCTGGAAACCTCCAGCTTTCCCCGTCTACTACATACTATTATTATACATTTTCCGAAATATATTCTCCCGTTCCCCACAAGCTACCTTATTTCAAATGGAAAGGGAGGATATGAGCTTTAGAGATCTGTCCATGTCCCTGACAAATTCCCTCTACCTGACCAGCATTGACAAAGGGCGACTTTGCCATTAAGCCCACACACATGGAAATCCTCCTGTTTCCTCACACAGCTAAAGATTAAACTCACTCCGACCAATGCAATATACCACTATCCAGTGGCGGTCCTACATTCCCAGACAGTTCAGTTTCCAGTCTGGTACTACATTCTGGCGACTGGATGGAACTGGGTAAATAAATCAATGCTGAGTGTTTAATACCCAGATTTGAGAGAGAGAGAGTTTAGGTGTGAGTTGTGACTGTTCAAGGTGTGATGTAATGGTGGAAGGATTGTGTTCAAAGTTCTGGTCACAAAATAGAGTAAATAATGAATAAGAGAGAAAGTCCAACTGTGACTCATCCCTCTCAATCTATATAGTTTAGCCTAGAAAGTTGGCAAGAGGTGACACACAGGGCTCTATTAGAAAGGCTATAGGTAGTCGAGACTAATAAAGGAGGATTTTGTGCAAAAGCCCGACGAGTCATGAAATGAGTCACCTCTTCCACCTCCATAACCCTTTTCATATTTCACCTCTTTCAGATCTCACTAACTCTTGAGCTAAGTTTAACCCATTTATCCATTCCTACTTACAAAGATACACACCTATCTAAAATTATCTAGTTGAAGTGAAAAGAGAGAGTTTTAGCCCTCTTAAGAGGCCTCTAATAGTAGTTAGACAGTGGAGCAAAGTGTTTAAAGAAGTTTTTGCAATTCTTCCCCCTGAATAGAACATCTCGCCTTTTTCCCCTTTCACCTTTTGCTCATTCACGAGTTTACGACATGCTGGGCCCCTGTGGCTTTTGTAATAGCTGTAATAGCTGTGAGTTGTAATAGGAGCTATTTATTTTCATTTGTCAGACTCTCATCCCACGACAATCCAATATATTCCGTACCATGCCTCTATGTATCTCTAATATATGGACTAGGTTAGATCACAGGCGTCAGAGAGCTTGAGAATGAACCACACTGCCAGCCAGTGCCAGCTAGTATATGCACAAAGGATACTTTCTCCCCTCTTGGTATCTATCTGTTTGATTGTATAGATGGGTATATAACTAATACCTGTCTTCTTCAATAACATTTGCATACAAATATTATTGCCTCCACTGCAGTGCATAATAAAACAAAATGTAAGACTAAAGGACTTGACTGCTTCCCCGAAATGCATAAATAAGTCCACAATCTAAATTGTATCTTGGGAAGAAATAAAATAAAGGTAGGAGCAGGATGTCAAAGATCCCAATACCAAAAAATACATTATGACTGTCTCCGCCACCATTCATTCCCGTCACTACCAATGAAGAGGAATCCACTTACATGTATAAACAATCTTAGAAGCGTACAAGGGAATGGTCGGGGTGGCCGAGACGAGGGCATTGATATCTTTCAGATACTGATACGAAGCGAATATTTTGTATCTAGGAAAAATCATCGGGTACTATGGAGTTTTGTTAGATGATAGGGAGTATTACGGGTGATTTCCTAGGTTGGATATCAGTATCGCTAATACTGATTTCCAGCTACGTGCCCACTAGGAGGATTTTTATTATTGGAATAAAATACAATCCCCTCCGTTGTAATATCATTAGTGTTTCCCGAGACAATTGGCCCTCTTTTTGAAGTGAAATTAATTGTCTTCCTCCGTCCTCCTCTGTAGTACTGAAGTGAAACGTGTAAAGTTTTCTAACGTATTGTAACTATCCCTGGATCCGGAGTTTAGAGGGATGAATGATGATGAATCTGAAAATCTACTCCGTTTCATAAAATATATATTCCCAGTCTATAGTTTCGAAAGAATTATTCCACCATCAATTCCAGTAGTTGCTTTACTGCCCCCACCACACTAGTGGATAAGGCTATATAATATAATACATGGGAATTTAATCAGCCTTAGCTACACTCAAAATTAAGGCTCGCAGCTACGTATGTATTCCGAACTCTATAATATCTCTATGTAATTACTTATGTAGTAGTTTAGTCACTTTTTTTCCCAAAAGTATTCCACTAACTTCCTTACCAATTAACAAATGCCCCATGGGACACATTACACCCAAGCCAAACCATAAGGCTACTACTAGAGGATCAAACTCTTAAAAAAGCAGAAGGTCTACCTACTGCCTACCTAGTCCTCGTTTCCTTCCTAAGCTACATTCAACATTATACAATGCCAAACTACACCCAGGGATTTCATCCAGATTTATTTTTATGACTGAATTTTAAAAACTTTCTCTCTTCCATTGCACATAACATAAAGAGGATCAATTGACTTCCCCTCCTGGACAATTCTGTCCAGAATTAATTACACTCTATTCCCAATCCCAATACCTGGGCATTTAATTTAATACCTAGACTATCTAAGCTCACTAACTACCACCAGAGTTCCCTAAAATATCGCACAATACTTCCCATCACTGAAGTACCATAAAACGAAGGAATACTGTAAATTGTTAGTACTTCACCCCCCATGAAATGTCTTGAGATCCCTGAGATGAGGAAGGAACTGAGAATTTAAGAACGTCGTCATCATCCCCATTCCTTCTAGTCCATTAACTTTCACTAGTTTTCTCCTTTACGGAGCCCCAAGTCTCTAAGTGCCTCTCGGGTTCTCATAACATAACAGGACATCAGGGCAGAGGGATGTTATATTGTGACAATGGCCGTATTATTTCCCTCTTGTATGCATGCACAATAGGTACAAGAGGAAGCACATTGTTACGCTTTATTCGAGGAATATGAAGGAAAGTAAGAGATTAGGGGTGATTGGGATTGGACCCAGAGATGCTGGTGTTATTACCAAGTGTTTGTTAGTTCTCAGATTTCCTTCATGAATTTAACTAATTACACCCACTGCCAAGCCACTCTCGTTAGAATACCCGATCTTCCTAAACTTGATACTTACTTACTCCGAAGGCTTAAATTGAAAATAGCGTAGACTGTCGACTGTAGGTAGACATCGTTTGTAGATGCATATGTGTGTGTTGTGAATACATGAAGGCTTTTATTAGTTATTCCTTCCGTTTATTTTACGAGTTTGTATTTTGGAAATTTTAGGAGGCGAGAGAGAAAGAGAGACAAAAGCAAACAGAGAGGCTAATGGGAAAGTGTGATAAGGAGTTGAATTTATAAACTGGAAAGTGAGGGAGAGAAAGAGAGACAAGCTGAAGGGAATCAAGTTCATCTAAAAGCATACGTAAAGGAACAACATATTATCTTTCAGGGCTGCTTGGTATTTCCATAAATTTTACTCTATTTTCTCCATTCTTGATTAAGATTGTAGAGAGTGGAAATGCATAGAATAAGGCAAGTCAAGATTCACACAGCCTATACACAAAACGTTGTGGGATAGAAACAATAGAGCTTGAAGACTTTTGGAATCTCTTAAGGATTGGAGATGAGAGTGACATGACATGACAGACAGTTCATTCACTGACTAACTGCTTGACTCGTTGGATTTGGATGGAGAACAAGACGGGGAACAAACTCTGTAATAATAGTCGGTCTGTAGAAATAGTTCTATCAAAAAATAAATTACCCCCATCACCCAACTTTATATGCTTGAGTGGGAATATTATGGATATGGATAATGCATATGCATATCCTCTTCCTCGTCTCATTTGTCACTTGTCATTTGTTATAGTCGCACAAGATTTATGGAAATCCACTGATTACTCAAACCAAAAGACACCTCGCACACAGTCTATTACATTAGCCCCAGTTGTATTTGGAGAGGGAGATTTTAGCCTGATGGATGATGGGAATTTTCCTAGCTTTGTGTGATGAGATCATGAGAATTATGATTATAAATGAATCCACTAGACCTCATTCATCCAGTTTAAAACTTCCTTTGAATATGTGACAAGAAGGGTATGGCTTGCTGTGAAGTAATACTACACGATGTACTACGCACTCAGATCTCATCATTTCATAACCTTTTGATGGCGGTATGTATGGTGGTGGCTAACAGGGAGAAAGTTCCATTCAAATCAAATTCTACTACCTACCACTATATAACCGTTATATCCTCTAACCTCGTTAACTCATCATGAAAAACGTAACCGTATTTTACCTCATCGTCAAACCTAACGGTTATGATCTTTATAACTGCATTAAGAACCCTGGGTCTTTAAATGAAGAGCTTTTGGAACTACGCACGTCGTCGCTTATGACATCCAGCATTCCACACAAAAAACATAAACACACACTGCCAGTGCCAACTGCAGCAACGTCTCATCCACAAGCCCAACTCTGGTCCAAGTGGTTCTCTGAGCAACAGAATGTAATTACCACAAAGCAAGACATGAGAAAGCAAAGAACTGTGGGACATATTGTATTAGCAGGGGATAAATATAATATTTTTATCCAGTTCCAAATACCAATATGCCTAGGAATTTTCCCTTTGAACTCTATACACAAGTATAGTTAAAAAATAAAGCAGTGTGGGAAGAAGAGGATGAAACGTTAAAAATGGCTCGGAACGTACAGTTCATTAACCACTCAATGATGGGAACAAATGAAGCATGCATGGAGCAAGGAAATAACATAAGGACTTTGTACAATGAGTTCGTTTCGGTGGAAGTTGATTCCCTTGACGATGTCCTCCTTTGGCTATTTGTCGCTCATGGTTTATTCAACGGGTAGTGGGGGCAGATAGCTTGGGAGGCTTTGTATAGCTCAGATGAGGAAGGCATATAATAAGGCTTCTTTGGCTTGTTGGATCTTCCAAGTTGGAACAACGGTGTGTTCTGGACTGGAAGTCTGCATCGTATACATTGTATATATATGATGTTGATGATGATGATCGATCATCATGAAGCTGGAGCATGATGATGTTGATGATAAAATTATTAAATACAAAATACCTACATCCCCATTCATCTGGGCAGTAATAGTCTTGTACAAAGAAACGAATTTTATTAATTTTATCAAGTTTTTATGTAATTATTATTTCATGGTTGGAGTTCTTTTTTTTAGTAGACGAGGATTGCCGTGCTCCCTCATAGTAGCGGACCCACCCATATAGTTTAATTATTTTTTATTATTAAATTTAATGCTTCACTTATAACATAATATGAACCGCTTTATATCTATCATCACGAAGATTAGAATTTAGTATTCATACATGTGACATAATTAAATTCCAAGAGCATACTTTCACCATTAAAACCCACGGGGTTAATGGACCTGTCATCCATCAATTCTGCATTCAGAGAAAACAAACCCAGCGGCAGGAAATTAAATACTATGAAACCACCGCATTATCTCAAATGTATACTCTTGCTCTCTACAGAGACAAAATGTTAAGTTTTGGAATACATAGTCCTGAAACATCAAATTCTTCCAGGGATACATCAAGAGTGTTACACTTTCATTTCTCATTGGATGTACGTAAACCATTTAATAAATACGCTCACTCATGAAACTCATACCTAGTCGAGTAAACAAAAATTATACTAAGCCAATTCTCTAAAGCCCATAGAACCCTTTCATACCGTTTTATAAATCAAACTCGAGAAATTCCCTTTAGAAGAGCAAACACAAACACACACACTAATGACGACCCCATGGCCAAATAAATTCACATTCTTCCCTCTGCCCCTCGCATTTACGGTTCCTATAATTTTCAATTAGCCAATTACAAACTGTGGCTCACTGACCAAAGACTTATCACTATTTACGATCACTAGCAAAACATAAACGCCTACTTTAAATCCCTGTAAACTGCAACGGCAGTCTTGGGTGAAATCTAATTCATAGTATTCATATACATACATAAATAGCCAAACATGCACAGAGTAACTGACTTAAAATTATTTTTTTCTTATCGGTTACTACTACCTATTATCACATTTGACTTGAGGTGTGATCTCATGATTTTGACGAAAGAGTGTTACATGGAGCTAACCTCAAACTCCACTCTCACTCTGTTTCATCCACGAATGGATATAATCTTAGTTGTTGTAAATATATGTAAATCCACCTCAGATATTTTTAATTAACTGTACTTAATGAATTGATCTGAGACCTCTCTGAATGCACAAAAACCATATTTGATCATTGAAGTTTCAGAAGATCTTTGCTTCGCACCTCGCATAAAGTACGAATAAGCAGTTGCTTTATACCGAAAATTTACAAGAGGTTTCAATAAAATAAAAGGGTTATTCTGTACAAAATGACAACTGTTGTTTGGTGGAAATAAACAAGAGACTGAGAGATAAGACCTGCTCTCGACTCGTCGAAGAAATAGAACAGGACGAGTTGATGAGAGAGCTGGACATGGTTTTCATAAAGAGTAGGATGGTGTGATTTTCTTGCATAAATATTAGCAATTTCAATAAACTTAAGCCACGTACGTATAGATTTTCCTGTGAAATAAATTGAACATTAGTTAAGTATATACCCCATCACAAGAGCATCAATTCACATAGAGGCCTATAAGATATTAAACTTACCTATCATCTGCCGTTCGCGCAAGATATTCTCGTTCAATTAATCCTTCAATACGCTTTTTAATTACTACAGGTGATGGTAAGAATCGACTCTTTAGTTGCTCAGTACATTCTGCTACTAGACTAGCATGCTATAAATGTTATAAAAATCGTTAACACGTGCTTCAATATTATAGAGCTAATAAATATTAATTTAGTTTAGTTTAGAGCTTACCGGAAGCTTCTTTCTAGCCTTCATTATACGAACAATGGCTGCTTCTATTTCATGTTTACGGTCTTCATCAACCTTGTTACGCGTTTCTTTACGTTCAGGTTCAGATTCACCTTTCGCTGCCACAGTTTGTATTTTAACCCTGTAAAGAAGATCATGAGTTACGAGAAGAAGATCTACTTCAGTCCAAAAATTAATATTCTGTCGGCTTTGCTTACCTATGGAGTTTTGAGGTGAAAGAGTCGTTAACTCTAAACGTATCGCTTGGTTCGATTTCTTTATTTTTAGGGTTTTTCGTTAATATCCTTTGGGACGCCTTTCCCATTGCCAAACTCTGCAAGGCACGTATGAGGTCTTTCTCGGGGATGTCGGTCTGAAGTATTTCTTCGTGTGTCAGCTCGTCCCGATTATTAAATAAAACTAAAATACACATCTGATAGGTCGAAACTTGAATGATGTGCTTTCGTGGTCCTAGCTTAAGATTTGAAGATACTGCGGCCATTGACGACGTTGATGAACTTGCTCCATCTTTTCCTTCGCCTTCCTCTTTCTTAGGTCCGTAGAAAACAGCATTAAGATCCGCAGAACCTAACTGAGGGTTCAGAGTTAGCTGTCGACCACTGTGTTTGGCTAAATAAAACCTATGAATCGATGATTACAATATCAAATTAGTTGGATTATGGAAGGTTAACATTGAGGCAAGTTCGTGCAAGCTTTAAAAAACCCTGTACCTTTTGAAAACTTCGAAGGCTTCTCGTGGGGCTTGGGGAATAATTCCTTTAGCATTAGCTGACTGAGTAGGCCAGAATCCAGTTGTTAAAACTCTTACACTTAGATCTACACCGTATAAACTAACACCAGTTCCCGATATATGCTCTTTAAATTCTTCCATAATCGTGTTGGATACAGTCATATCCTTAAACATCCCCTCCAATTTTGTGGTAAACTGACACCCACATTCAGTCTAAGAATTTATAAACAATAGATCAGAATTAAATTAAATAGATAATAAACATTATCATATATTTGACTATAGCTCACAAACCTTGAGTTTTGAAATCATGTTCTTTTCACTGTCGTCGGAAACTGATTTATTTAGAAGAAGTCGTTTCGCCAAGTGCTGTTTGTAGTACCTTTCAAATACATCCTTTTCTAACAAAAATCGGAATAGTACCATTGTTTTGTCTAACACGGTTTCAATTTCTTGTTCTGACATCTACAATAAGAAACCATTGCTTAGTTAGGTATTATTTGAATCCTTAAGTAATAATTCAGAGAAGCTTAACATACCCCTTTCACTCCCTTCTTTAATTTATCATCTATGAACAACGAAAGATATTCGGGGGACTTTTGATTCAAGTTCAAGAAGTATTCAAAATCTGATGCAATCATATGTTTGAAGATCTTATCATTGTTGAAAGAATTGATAAGGAAGTGGTCGAATCGATCTTTCAAATCCAACAAATTCTGCAAAAAAATAAATTCACGTTAGTCTAGAAAGCTGAGTTACAAAAAAAACTGCCAAATAAGCTTCAAACCTGAACGAATAGGATTGCATTAGTTCCTTCATCTTCTCGAACAAGTGCCTTCCCTTGCTCACGTAAGTATCGACTGATACAATCCGCCATGGTTTTCAAACCTTCATTAACACGGCTGAAAAGTTTGTACATGCAAGCAAGATCTTCAGTTTTCTGATATTTGAGCATGTGAACCACTCCAGAATTTTCCATCTCTACGATCGTTCGCATATGCTTCTTGATCAGCTCATCTTCTACTACTTCGACAATTCTCCCCTCCGTGGATTCATCTAAATAATGCTTTGCTCGTTCCGCTTCTTCATTTATTCGAGCTTCCACCTTTTTTATGTAGACTGATGCACTGTTTTCTGCTAAAAACTTCTGACTTTCCATCTAGAAAAGAATGAAAGCATAAGAAAAACTTATTATTCTACTGGACATCCTCCATATAACCAAATAACGTGTCTTACTCGGTAAAACTCTGCAGATTGGTGTAAAAATGGACGTTCGAAATCTTCTTCATAAACGGAACGATCGTCAATACCCAAGATCATTAACATCTGGCATGCATTCTTAATCGCCAATCGATCCACAACCTCTCCACGTCTTTCGCGCATTACCATATCGAGAAGAGTATCTCTTAAATGATCCCGAATCCCACCGTATCGCACGACCTTGCGAATTCAAAACAGATACGTTATTTTAATTTAATTACACAAAGAATTTCTTCTTGGAATACTATCAAGCCTACCTGGTCTCGGAAAATTATAAGCCCGAGGTTGTAGACATTGTCCACACTATTCTGTTGGACGTAAACGCGGTCCATGTACATTAGAATGTCTCGAATCATCACCATTGATGTTTGATGATCATTCCAGGCTTGATTTAACGTCTGGAGGAAGTTATTGTGTAATGATCGAAGTACTTCTTCTCGAACCTATTAATTGTTGACACTATTATAATTTAGAAATCAAATAAATAAAATTGATTTCACTAGAGAAATTGACTGACTTTAGTTTCCAAGTGCTGTGTTACAACTTCCTTCAGCCCGCTGTACAATCGTTCCCCGTGCTTATGAAGAACCATGGTGTACGCATTACGGTAAAGCTCTTCAAAGCTGAGCCCCGAGTTATTTTTCTTCTGGATTTCTTGAATTGCACTTTTTAATAGAGCCCAAATATTCTCTACGTACTTTTCATCCATTGTCATCTAGAATTATTCGATTTCAAAGATATTTTAATCATAACCATGAAATCAGAAGAATAAAGTTGTTGTCGATGGTTAAAATCTTACGGGGAAAGCTCGAATCCTCATCTTCCCTTCCTTTTTGGCAATTCCTGATTTTGAGTTCATCATGGTGCTAGATTGGAAGCAAGGTCCGACTGAATGACAAACGGACGACCCAGATACTTTAGGGTCAAAAATAGACCTCGGTCTTCAAAATACTATCCACTATCGCGTTAAAGATATCAAATTAATAATATCTATCTTCCTTCCTAGACCTTTATTTCAGACTCCTCCTTCTGTTGAAACATCCACATTACCTAGGGTACACAAAAATTACAAATAAGAAACCTTTTAATGTACTCAGGCAAGGACAAAAATACAAATCAGCACAAGGACTTCCAAAAATCCAAAATATGCCTCTTATCAGATGAATACGGCAAAAATACTCTGCATCATTTGACCAATAATTTAAATTGACACACAAGACACAAAATATGAAGGTAATAAATAGTAAATAGTTTAGTTATAAATGAGAAGAAATGAAATGATAATACTTTCTCTATTACATATTAATATCAAAAGATTAACCACCAAAAATAAATTGAAATCGATTCGTCCAACCGAAGGTTCGATATCTGAAAATAACTGTGTGGTGGATTCTAGTAATTGCACGTGTCTTAATTACAGTCAAGAGAATTTAATGGACATTTAAGAGTACATAATGTCATTAATAGAATTCTGATACATTTAAACTACAACTTCCCACCAGCCCACCTCGAGTTATGAACCAAACCAATTCACAATTTGGCTTTGGTTGGCTTGATATCAGATAACCTAACACCTAAGTGTCCCCTGAGTTCACTGGTCTTAATTTTAACAACATTTGCAAATAATAAACTTGTAATTAACTGACTATGGTCATTTTCATAAACTTACCTCAAGCGGTTAGAAAAAGCCGTTAGTTGTTAATACTGAGGGAACTAATTGTGATGATTCGAATTAAATTTAACTTGTCAGCTGAACAAAAAAACTATTCTGTTGATTAAATCTGCTTTTCTGTATCTTGCCTTGCACTTGTACTACTCTCTGCTCTTGCTGCTAACCAAAATAATGAGACAAGGGAGACTCCTTTCTACCAGCAACATTTTCCCACTCCTGCACAACCATATGACGTATGTATTGTATACTTTAAAACATAATTATGACCCTAGTGGCCTTCAAGAGGTCAGGTAAGGATGGCGTATGAATTAGCCAAGTTGATAAACAAAATTGAGGACTTCTTAAAAAAAAAATTTTAATCCGATAATGTAATACACTATAAAACCGATTTTTTGTAGCAGTTTCCTTATTATCAAAATCGGCCGAATGCCGATAGATAAATTATTTCAATGGCATGTTTAATCCAATGTTTTTAAATACCATACAAATTCTGACTTTAACTAACTAACACACTACCCCTTGTCCAAATCTTGCAAAGAACATGTGAATTATCTTTTATCTTATCTTTGATCTTCCTTGTCTGTCACTGTCTGTCAATCTGTCAGACGCTGGGAAATGGCAAATCTTTTGGTCACAAAAACATACCCCGCACTACATAAACATCTAAAGGAACCGTTCTAAGTACGCTAGTGTACTCCGTGATAAAGTGTTGAAAAAAGTGACCTAAGGTGGTGAATCTGAGCATTGCAGGCTGACTGTCATCTACCGACATTAGATATGTTGTACGGGGCGGAGAAAGGATTCATGTCTACCTCCAAGGAGTCAGCTCACTGCTGGACTGAACCACTCGGTTGGCTCCGAGTCTTCTCAAGTAATTCCTCTAAAGTCAAAAGTCGTCCTTCCTTTAAATTTTAAGTAATTAATTAAGCTATAAATGCATATTTCATTTCCTATTTCGGAAAATATTTATTAAACAATCAATTCTGCCCTTCCAACAATGTGCCAACTCGGAGGATAGTTCACTCTGTGTGGTGTCATCGTTTAAGCATATTTCTGAAGATCAAAGGGGTTTTTCTCTTGAACTTCGACACAGGAATTCACAGGATCGACGAGTGGGGACTGGAGTGGGAAACATTTAACGACGCACAAAGTTGGGTCAGTCAGTTTCAGTCTAGTCAGGGACCAGTCCGTGTTCCGCGTTCTCCATACAACTTATCTGAAGGGCAATCCTGTTGGGCTTATCCAATTATTCGGAAGGATTTTGGAATTACCCTGCTGGTGGTTATACTGTAGAGACGTAGAATCGTTGGAAAGGCCTATATATATGAATTTTGTGCACTGTAGTTGCAGTAACATCAATGGTAAGATTTAACTCAATATTATATCTAGTTCTATGGGTTTACAATTTAACCGTGCTTATGGAGCATGGAAGATGAAAAAGTTATTTGTACATCATATCATACAGCTCACAGTGGGGGTTATGTGTGAATAGTTTTATGGTCATTCGTAATCCATAACTTAAGTTGATCACTTCTTGTGAATAGGTGCCAGTTTGGCAGTGGAAGCTGCTTAGCTAAGTGAGAAGTCCTTGACTCTAATCATTCGATTCGAAATTGAAAGTCATGGCCCTGGTTGTGTGATATTTCTCTGGTGGAATCATCGACGTTCTACAAATTTCTAGACGGTATGCTTTTTTTATTTAGAAAATTTTTCTACGTGTTAAATATCAATTGGTTCGTTTATCATTCAAAATAGCATGAAATGTGCTAGAAATTGCGTATTTACATGATATGGCCGATTTGGGCATGTTGGTCACCTCTGCATGATGGTCAGCATAGTTGCCTTAATACCATGTAGTATAGTAATAGTGGATAGTACGGTTTTCTAGTAATTAATTAATTAACAGAATTATCTATTTAAGTAAACTTACGAAATTTGTCCGCAATATAGCCGAACGGAAATCTATCATCATTTTTTGGGGAAGTGAGTCCAAACCTTCGGAGGTGGTGGCACAGGGGGGCGTGGAAGAATCAGTTACTTCGGTCGATTCACCAAATACTTTAGTTTGTCCGAAGGAAATCCCTGACTTCCTTTACCATTACAACGATCGCCAGGAAAAACTGCCAGTCTGTGAAATGCCACCGGAAAAGATGCCTTTGTATGGATACAGTCTGGAAGTTTTCAAAGACTGGTTAATTGGAGGAGTAGATTTCAATTTGCCTGGTAATGGAGGTCCTACATGCACTGACTTTACCCCACCCGCTAGACGGTACTTCGAATTTATATTTGGAAGTCTCTTTGGTGCGCTGCTTTTGGCATGGGCTTACAAGTAATAACATTTGATTAAAAATTGTTTCTTATAAAAGGAAATTGGAACTTCACATATTTTAATCTCTGTGCATTTGTTTCAGAAACTGCACTCTACCTGATTACCGACCTACCCCCAGGAGGGACCGAGGGGGTAAAAAGGCCCTGCTTGCCATAATGTCTCTGGTCTTCGGAATGGAAGTGGCCTATAAATTCGCAACTAGAACTGTCATATTTCTCTTGAATCCATGTCATGTGATTACTGCGATTCAGGTGTGATTTTTGGACTAATGGATTCATAAATGGTAAAAATAGGAAATAATATTTGAATTGCTATATTTCGGTGTTTTGTCTTTTGGCAGATATATTTACTCGCTGCGACCCCGTCCCGATTCGTCACTGCTTTATTTCGTATTCACCTGAATTTCCTTAATGGTAAGTATATTTACTTTATGTATCATACATAATCTATGACCCCTTCTCACTCTATTTGAATATACTTATTCCAGGGGGACTTCTGGCTTTGGTCTTTCCAGTCACAAATACCCTTTTCGTAAGTCTTGAGATAATTTTCTTTAATTCTCTTACTGTAGAGAGGATTAAAACCGTAATTTTTTCTGTGTAGCTCCCGTTTGAAACGGAAATATATTTCATCCAACATTTCATGATGTTAGTTACCCCATACTATCTATTGAGGGTTGGAGGTACATATATTGTAAATTTTGGTCTTTCGATTATTGTGTATTGTTTGTTTTACGTTTTTAAGTTTTTAACTCTTCCTGGTTCTGTAGGTGCTTATAGCGTCGAAAAGTTAAAAGATTGGACATGGACTATCATGGGATACGCCGTGATGGTATTGTATCATTTCTTGATACTAATGCCTATTGCTGTGGTAAGAATTATCTTGCATGCATGTTAATTGTCTGCGCAAATCCTTGTCATTGTTTTAAAGTTTTTCTTATATATTTTAGCCGTGGCAAGTGAATCTAAGTCAAACTCTATGCCCAGCAATCTCAGATCCGTTTTACGGGCCAGACTACCGCATCTACACTATCATTCATCAACTCATATTTGTACCGCTTCTCTGTAAAGTGTATTGTATTACTTGTCAATTTTTCATCACCAAATTTCCCTTGACGAAAGTAAAAAGTAGTTTAGATTACGACTTAGGCTTACTAACGACTGTTGAGAACAAAAACGGAATCAAGCAGTGTCACCACTGTAACGGCGACAAGTAAATACCCGTCAGAGTTATTTAATGAAAACATGCGAACATGATTTTAGGGAATAGACGTACCTGCAATCCAATATTTTACCTAACTAGATATTCGTGCCGCACGTTACCCTGTTACAAATTAGTTTTGAAGCAATAAGGCTCATAAGGCAGGATTGGTGGTATCATCTTCTAATACTGACCTATACTCACACTCACTGAACTGATAGGAAAGAAATTGCTAATGTTAGAATTAGATTGCTCAAAATGTTATGGACTGTCGAGGAGCCGCTTAGATAGTCAGTAATAAGGCACATTTCAATATTGTAGAGATGAACACAGGCATTTGTCTTCAAAGGCAGAGTGGTAACCTCTCAGGTCCACTGAAGAAGAGTCATTCACCGTATTTATGAAGGACCATGGGGCACAGTACAACCGTTTCGGAAAAATTGCGACGCCAATTAAACCGAAGTCAAAGGGTTGAGTCCACTTGTTTCTAAATGACATTGGATCGAGAAAAGTATAGTTTCATTGAGGATACCCCTTCTTTCTTCTTCCTTGGATTTCCTGTCCACCTAAATCTAAAAGAACGTCAGAACCCCTTATAAAAATCTAATGATCTTCCTATTTATAATTCATGAGTGTCCTTTGCTATATGTACACCAGATAATCAATGTAGCCAAATTGTCATGCATCGAACCTTCTAAATTGAGGAAGTGGTGTAGGGAGTGACTGATTCATTGAAACATCATGTGCAGTAGATAATAGAATCTTATTGCGGACGCTTGCGGACGCTAGATTTTGAATGATTGAATTCCCCATTCTATTCCACAACGAACCTATAAATACGATCCATAAATCATAGACGAATATTCGGTAGTCGACACGCGATCCCTACGGGGTTACATATTGGGTTTACGTTCTAATTAATTTATAAAGAGAGTGAGACACATGCCAACGCGAGATAATAATTTACTCATAAAACTTAACCGTAGTTTCGATGCAGAGAAGAATAAGAATACTCGGCGTGAACGAGTTTAACGGAGGATTGAGTTATTTTCCTAGAGATTAGCCTAATAAGCAGTTAAGCGCGCTGTAACTGCCGATGACTTTCCTAGCACTCTCCACCCTACACTAACGTCTATTTCAAATTTAGTTAAACTAATTTTAAAGTTGTATACCCAGGTGGGCAATATAACTGAGGACAATTGCTATTTAAACTTTACTACTTGCTCTACATAAACTAAGTGTAACACTTAAACCTCAAACAAAACAACCTCATGCTTATGAATGACATTTAACTAAAGGAAGTTGTACTACGAAGAATTTATTTCTTATTAGGATTACTATTCGAATCCATAGTTAACTAGCTTTGAAACTCACGAGGAGTATTCGTTTTTGGGGTTCCTGTTGTTGGAAAACGGCCTAGTTATTATTTTGAAACGGAAAAATGCTGCCAACTGATTAACATATGTATTTTATGGATTGCTGGTCCTATAATTTCGAATAAGCATCAATTGGTGTAGTTGAATCATGAAAAAATCACCATTTTGTTTTTTATAGTTGTATAGTGTATTGAAATTTAAATTTAAATATATTTTCATACTCATTGGTGCTTTAATAATTTTGTAGAGATGATTACTTGAAAAGTTGAAAGAATTACTAATATTTAGAATTTTAGAATGTGTTTTCCTTCCAAAGTTCCTATGTTCTGTCTGTGTAATTTAGCCAGATATGAACATGGACGTCACAATGTTACGTTAAATATGAAAGATAAAGTTTAAAGGTCACAGGGTTACTTTGTATCGTATCTAATTGTTTTCAAATTCAGAACATGTTTGCCATCAGAATTTGGTTCCTCTTCTTTCTAGTCTTAATTTTTGTGGAGAAAGCAATTTTTTGAGGAATACTTATTCGAATATTAATGTTAACTCTATCAAACTATTCAGAGGTAGTTAGTTACTCGGGATTCAGTCCTACTTGTCCAGTGAATATTAAATATCGTTGGTAGTAACCTAAATAGTATAATTGTTTGATGTAATTATGAAGTGATGATGCAAATATGTTGTAGTAGTGGAATGCTTGCTGTTTCTGCTATTCGGGCTAGAAACAAAGCTTGACTGCTCAACACTCAAGAACCTTAAAAGAATCGTAAAAACTACCCTGTGTAATATTATTATTATATTCCATTGGATTACCGATTACCTGCATTAATAAGTTCACATGAATGAAATGTGATATTGTGATGAGTGACGCATGCCACTACTACAAAACTATTACTTTAAGAAAGATAGTTCAAAGAAAACAAATTTAAATTGTACGCATGTTGTTTGTGCAAGTGTGATGAATAATTTTACTGTTATAAAAAAACATCTAATTTGATGCGAACCCTTATACAACCTGAAATACGACGATTCAAACAACTAGAATAAATCCTATTATAGAAAAAAAATCAGGACTCGTGTTCTCGGAGTACCAGTCCCATTGATTCTTCCGCTGAATTTGTTAAAGCATAATTTAGATTAGTCAAAGCGTCCGTTCGAACTTGGTCGATGCGGACATCAGTATAGTCGATTGTTCCAAAACCATCCATTAGATTCTGGTCGTTCTCCACTCTGCTTTTGATCTCAGTTAAGCCACACCATAACTCGAACAGAATTGTTCCTGAATATCAATAAAAATGTTTTTTTCTAATTCCAAAGATTTTCATTTAAAAAAATATATTCCAAAGCCTTCCAGTACCTTTGAACGTGTAGATCCCTGGAAATAACTTGCTAAAGATATCGAGTATTTGTAAACAATATTTGACTTTTTTCTCCAGTTTGTTCCCACAAATCCCAGGCATTCCCTCAGAATTCCGTCCATAGTATTGACACAAATAGAACTTCATTTGAACTAATAGGAAATGGTTGCTACTTAAAAATTCTCCATTGTCATACTTCCTTAGCCATTCCTCAACCGTGGAAATATCTTTGGTATTAACTCGGGGACGAGATTTCTGAACCCTTTCCAAGTTTTCTTGAATGCTAATACATTGTCCTTGTTCTATAGTATCATCGTTGCAGTTCAGGTTTCCAGTTCCGCATTTCCAAATTAGGGTAATCTTAGGAATAATCTCATCCGAATCATTTCCCCTGAGATTTGGACAGTCTCCCAGATTTGGCCGTAATGTTATTCGGTGACAGGAAGGACACGCCATGGTGGACATTTCCGTTCCACATTCGGTTGGATCAATACACCGCCTACAATAGCAGGTAAATAGCCATGTAGTTCTTGTCTCATTGAACCTCTCGGGGGTTCCTGATAAATAGCTGAGATACGAAGTCGTGATAGGTTCCCCTTCCTTAATTTCCTGTGCTGCACGAGTAACCATCGTGTCATGGTCCGTTTGCCGGTCCGTATTCATTAGGCAACTATGAGTCATTAGAGAGGAGAGAAAGTACAGACCTTCTCGTGCATGGGTGTTAGTGAATAGGCTGAAAGCATTCGTCCTCATAACTCCTAGGCAATGTCGAGCAGCGGATTGGATATTGTCTTCTATGGATAATGGCTGTTCTACAATCGATGAGTTTGAATAGAATGTCGAGGGACGTAGAAAGTATTCCCATTTTAATTGTCCAAATATGGGATCGAGTTCGGCGAAAGCTCCAACTTTCTCCAACGCTTTCACTTTGGATTCCAGCTGAAGAACCTGGGGCCACTTGACTAGCGGGCTGCGAATTCGAGTGAAAAGGCATCTTACTACGTTGATTAAGTTGTACAAGGTCTTTCTACTCAGTGTTTTAAGAGGATGACTTGGCAAGGCTGAAACGATTTGGCATTCTTGACTTGTATGCAGAAGGTCCTTGGAACAGGAGGAGGAACAGAATTTTAGCTCACATTTGCCACATAGGTGAGAATCCGGTTCGTTTAGAAGTTGACAGCAAACGGGACACACATCATGTTCAGTTTCATTCGTAAAGATCGAATTCCCATTAGAAACTGGGCCGTCGACTAGTGGTGGCTCGTCAATAATGCTTTCTCCAGGTTGGATATCTTTAGCTGCTATTAAATGCCTGCCGTAAATTGGGTCTTGAACTATTTTGTAGTTTTTGTATGAAGACATTATTTCTCAATGTTTATTATGTTAGGTAAAAGGGTTCGTGTCAACTAAATTCGCGGCTGTAATCATACAAAGGACACATTTTTTTAGCCCAAGATCTCATCGTATAGTGCCACTGACGAGTCTTGTATTTCACGATCATGATTACCTATTCATGCCATTAATGCCAACTTATCGGTTTAGAAGCTTTTAATTTTGTAGGAGTTATTAGGAACTTGATCGCAGGTTATGTACGCATTAGAAGTTCATTTTGGAATAACACGAGTTAGTTAGTAATTTATCCATATATAACTCTTTTATTTGTAAAACGATTAGCTATTATTATACGACACGAAGATAAGTAAATGATATGCTATCTATACATGCTCTCAGAATGTGAACTTTTTTCCTTAGTTTCTCTTAAAAATAAATATTTATATACGATAAATGAGAATAACAAGATACCAAGGATCACATGAACACTAAAAGAGAAAATTGCATATCTTTACAAAGTCAGTGACACATTCGAACATTTCTGAAATTCTCTTTTCCTAAAACTTCCTTTTGGGTATACTAAAATTAAGTTGTATTGCATTGGGAAACTGATAAGATATTTCCTACCAACAAAACTTGATCTGAAAAACAACGAAATAAAGAGCTGAACAAAACAAGTTCAGAATACTTCATTGCATTACACTAATAGGTGTTATAGATCTTATAGTAAGTACAATTGCTGTTCACTCACTGAAACTTTTCAATCGAAATTGGAGTTTTGTACGTTAGAATAGTTTATTAGCACGAAAAATACGATTTTTGTTGAATACTCTTTTTAGAAGTTTCGGGTTTGAAATTCTGTTTTTAGTCAAGACTGTAATTTTGCCAGGTAACGGATCAGACTCTACGAGATGTATTTGATTTATTTTAGATTCCGAGGGGGTTTTGCTGTACGACGCCTCCTTCTTTGCATAAACTCTTCGAGATCTGTGTCATTCCTTTGAAGTTGGCTTCACTTCTTGGTGCTTTCATTTGTTCCAAATTAATTTGTATTCTAGCATAAGCCTATTGATAAAAATAAATTACTAAGTAACACCATACGAAATTAATTGAGATAAGTTAATAATTTGATTACCTCGTGGCACCAGACTTGTGCCATTAATGATTCATGAGCAGCGGAAGGAAGGTTTTTCTCCAATGATCGGGACGCTCTGGACAAAACAGCAGCCATCGCATATGCGTCAATGGTGGCATCAGCTAATCTGTTTAAATGAAATTGTTCTTCGATAATTCCCTTTCCAAAGGTAATTAAAACTGCCTCTACTGCAGCTCCGATTTCTTGCACAGCCTGTAAAAACACAACAAAAATGCTTAAGATTAATTCGGACATTTAGCTTTGCTTAACATTGTTTGAAAACTTACTTGAGATGCGAGTCCTGCTTCAGCTGACAAAGAAGAGTGGGCGAAAGGGACTAACTCTTTACTGGCTGATGCCAATCCGACGCTTCTAAAAGCTCGTTTGGTAGCTTCTCCCAAAATCAGACCCATATTTGATGCAGGATTTTTCATTGCACTTTGTAACTCACGCAGATGTGCTCCAGCGTGTTGAATTCCTAAAGTTAACGTTAATAACTTTTAAATTCAGAATTTCTTTAATATATTGCTAGAAATTAATACCTGTGAGAGCGACGAAAAGGCGAAGAATGTCATTAGTTCCTTCAAAGATTCTGAAAATTCTCAAGTCACGGAGAACTCTTTCCAAACCAGTATCTTTCATAAATCCCATTCCACCCATAATTTGAATAGCTTCATCTACAACTGTCCACGCAGCTTCCGATGCAAAAATCTAAAAATCGAAATAAATACAATTGTCAAAGGAAGTTATTTTGCAAAAGCAATCATAAAACTGTGAACACTAATAAATCAGAATGACTGGGTCTAATTATACCTTGCTAATGGCAGCTTCAATTTGATAGTCAGTAAATCCTTGATCCATATTTCCAGCAACCATGTAAGCTATACTTTCAGTAGCATAGTGCAACATCGACATTCTTGCGATTTTCTCTTGGATAGCTCCAAAATTGTCAATTTTACGACCAAACTGTGTTCGGTTTGATGCAAAATCAACTGCTTTCGATATAGCTGCTCTCATTGTACCAGACAGTGCAGCACCCATACCGAACCTACCGTTATTCAATATGTTCATTGCCACCTAAAGAGGGTAAAATCATATGTTGAATCAACAGCGAAAAAAATTCTATAACTGGGAGTTTATTTAATGAGTAGACTAACCTTAAATCCCTCTCCAAGCTCGCCCAAAAGATTTTCAACTGGAATTTTTGTATCTTCGAAATGGACTTCAGCTGTATTTGAAGCTTTGATACCCATTTTCTTTTCTGGTGGCCCATTGGTAACACCGCCAAATGACCTCTCGACAATAAACGCTGAGACTTTATCCTTAGTGATTCCAGTTTTCTCATCTTTAACTGGAGTTTGACAAAACACGGTGAATATTTCGGCAAATCCTCCATTGCTGATCCACAGTTTGTTTCCATTCAAAATGTAATGCTTTCCATCGGGAGATAAAACAGCTCTAGTCTTAATTGATCCGGCATCACTTCCACTGCTAGGTTCAGTTAGAGCAAACGCTGCAATATTTTTCCCTGTTGCAACATCGGGCAAGTACTTCTTTTTCTGCTCGGGATTTCCGAATAATAAGATACCCTGAAATGAAAAACAATAAAAAACTTTATCAACTTCAAATTCGATAGTCAAAATTCAAAACCCTGCTCTCAAGTTTTAACTACAGACAGACATTGAGAGTCAGTGTGGTACAAAACAAACCTTAAAACCAATTGACTGATGAGCTCCAAGTGTGATTCCTACACCCAAATCGTGGCCACCGACTATTTCTACAAGCCTTGCATATTGAGTATTATTTAATCCTACTCCACTTAACTCGGTAGGGACCTAAAGTATTCAATTTTAACCTCATTAGTTTTTAATAATATGCTTCCTCAAATAGAATTAATTGTTCCACCACTAACCTGAAGTCCAAAGGCCCCCATCTCTTTCAACCCTTGCATCGTATCATCGGCAACCTTTTCATTGGCGTCATTCTTAGCAGGATCATTGCATTCTTCAAAGAATTTTTGTGTAGGGGCAACTAGTTCCTCCAGCGTTTCACGCTGTTCAGCATTCAGGACGTCAGGGTACGGAAAAGCCTGGTCAGCGACCACAATTCCTCTGAACATATTCACAGCAAATGATTTAGAGTCTGGAGCTTTCTTCCTCATCTTCTCAGCTTTTGCCTCTGTCTTAGGATCAGCCGAGGTTGAAGCCAAAGCCCTCTGAGATAATCCTGTTACTCCAGTCCTAGTAATCATTCACAAAAACATTTAAATAATAATATATGAATAAAATATTTGATTTCATAAATAACCATTACGTACTTGTTAACCAGATGACTTTTGCAAATAGCGTTTTGCAATCCACAGGCCAACCTGGCGCTTTGTTGAAGTCGATACATTATTCAATTAAGTTATAGTAAAATCCAAACTTGTAATAATTGAGCAGTATTCCACAATCCACAAATAGTGATTTTCAAACTGCACCAACTAACGCCTCTAATAATTATGACTTAGAAAAACTGAGAATGTAAATGTCTGGCAGCTTGTTTTGCAAGTTGAATCCCAGAATAAAGTTCCAAAGGTCCAAAGTTCCAATGTCCGTCGACGAGGTTAGAAGAGGAAATGACCGCTATGACCTGTGACAGAGGAATGAAATGGACAAATAAAAACAATGAAATTGAATGAATTGATGACCGCAGAGCTGAGCTCAAGATCCAAGTGTCCAACCCGTACGCGTATTAATGAATGAAGTATTTAACTAATTGTAGCTATACTTACTTTACAATAATTAATTTAGTTTGCCTGGTGAATGGTTCAATGTATAATGAGAAATGAGAATCTCTGTTCTGTCTTGAATGAGACTTTGGACTTTGCCCCCTGCGCCTGTCTAACTATAACTGTGGTGGGATAAACTTACATATACAATAATTGCATTTGTTGACAAACGTCCAAAACCTGTTTTTCATTCCTTGCTTATAGCTTCTTAGAGTACAAAGTTAAATGTTAAAGATATTTAGACTTTTGCGTAACCCTTCTCTCACGAGGTCGTCACTACATTCTATCTCAAAGAAACTGTTATTTTCCAGAACCGTACTAAGCTTATAGAGGCTGTGGTGGGGCCCTAGGTATTGCTTTATATTAGTTTGAGATGGTGATTGTCTATGATTTGAATAAACTACATTCGAATTTTTTAAAAGTTTTTAAAGCCCCCAAAATAGTGAATTGAAGCAGCTGACACTGTTTATGTTTCTTATTTTATAAGGTTGTATAAGTTGGACTTTGATCAGAGATCCGCCTTCGATTTTAGCGTATGGAAAGCCAGTGAGCTCTACCTACGTCATTCTCTTATGGAGCTCCCTTTGAATGATGCTATAAATATGTTCAAAAGTGTTATTGGGTTTTAATTACATGATAAGGTTAAAGATGTAATACATTTTAAACAGTCAACAGTTGAAAAATAAATAGAAACAGGACATTATAATTCCTGGTTTAATTATTGTGGTTTGCAATGATTTGTAAGCGTTTAAATATACAGATCGTATAAATATAAAAATCGTATGTGTAATTTTGTGTAATGAAGTACACGGTCACTTACATTTTTAAGTGTATGATTTAGTCAAATTTGTTTGTAATATGCTTAGAAAACTAAAAACGACCAGAGGGAAACTACTTAAAAATTAAAACAATTGAATTATGTCAATCATAGAATAACAAAATCCCTTCTGTTGAACATTAAACATTACCTTTATTGTCTTGCCGATTTCAACACATAACAGTTACAATGTAGCTTGGTTTATATTGTCGTTTAAGGGACGAGCTTTGTTTTACATTCAAAATATTATTATATTAATTAATTATTATTAAAATTATTGTTTATCATCCATCCTCTTCTAACTGCTTTCAATTATTGCAAAGGTATCTTTGTAGTTAAATGAAATAGCACAAAAGCATGGGTTTTATTGAACTGAAACAATATATTTAGCATTGAATTTAGAATTTAATAAAGATTCCACGGGTTCATGGGCTTGAATTTTCTAAATTTAAAAAATATATGGATGTTGTAACTTATATCTTCAATATTCTTATCTTTGACTCACCCAAGAAATGTATGTTAATTTAAAGGAATTATTCACCCATAAATAGTAAATTGTAAATAGGCCTAATGAATAAATTAAAATGACCTATGGCTTCAGTTATTGGTAGGAAATCACATTTTATGCTAATAGATATCTAGTTCTATTTTAAAATTCTATTTAAAATTCATAATTTTAATGTATTATGAATCTTCAAACCAAAATGCTAACAATATCATAACAAAGAGCATTGGAACAGTTATCTTTCGTTTCATATTCCAGACAAAGTGCTAGGGATGAAAGTAAGACGTACATTGAATATTGAATATTGATTATTTAGGATTTAAGATAGATATTTAAGTGAAGTTAGCATTTTTACGCTTCCAAATATTTCAATCATCAGGCTCAGGCATAGCAAATCAAGATCAAGTCTTGAAGAATATAAATTTAAATAAAATTCTCCTGAAGCTTAATATTTTCTCTCAACATTGACTGAACAAAAGTGTATTGTTAGTCCTTGTCTGGCGTTTAAAGAATTGCTCAGCCATTGCATTTTCAATTCGAATTATCTCTGGTTAGCAAACAGCTACATCCGTCATCAATATATCAAGTTAATCGACAGCATTTCCAAGTAACATTACGTTTTGTATGGAATCTACAATCCGAGAAACAAATCAGTCAATTCTAATTAGATTGAACATTATCGATTCGAAATATTTGATTGAACCAATTTGGTAAAACGCTCCCTGCAGTTTCCGATCTTCCAAGCCAGTTTGTTGAATCAAGGGTAAGTCTAAGGCACAGTCTAAGGGTGTATCGCGCAACTCAATTCATGTTTAATTTTTTAATTTAAATTAATAGGTAACTCACCAGGATATAACCTCCTCAATGCCTGTCATTAAATTGCCGAAGAAGCTTCCGAATGACCGCAATGTCCTCCCATTGTCACCGCCGCCAAGGGCGCCGATACAACCTCAAGTTCCATTTTGTCCTCCTGCACCGATCCGGATAAATGTTTCGATGCCGCGGTCCGGAATCATCCCCCTAATTCCAGTGATGCCCCCTGTGCAACGTAGAAAAAAAAAATCTCATGGGTTTCAGTCCTTCGTATCCTTTAAAAGAGCCTACAAATCATTGCTTCCATGCATCCACCCAGATATGCAGCTTTCGAAAGCGTCAGTTGACATCATGGACTCATTCATGAATGACATATTTCAAAAACTTGCAACCGAGGCTTCGAGTCTTACAAAGTACGGTGGTCGAAAAACATTGAAGGACTCGCAGTTACGTAGCGCAGTCCGTTTAGTCTTGCCTGGTAACATAGGCACGTACGCTGGAGAAAAAGCCAATAAAGCTCTGGAAAAATTTAATCGGTCGAAAAATCGAAAGGTTTAATCTTGAAAATATAGTTGGGAGCGGCTATGTTCGATAAATTCATAGATTCTGTGATATTTTTTTAGAATTTCCTGTCAGCTTGATAGCTTAAGCTCCTTATAATTTTATTCAGGAAATTCCTGCATCCCTCCACATATTGAAGTCTAAATCCAAGTACAAACTTTGAAGCTGACTGCTAATTCTACTTAAATAATGTATTAAAATTGTTCATTAGATTAGACTGATTTTGTATCATCTCAATTGTAACATTTTAGTTCACATTATTTAAATTCGATTTTGCATTTCAGCTTGTTCAAACAAACATTTAAGTTTAAGTATGATGTCATTTTGGTAGCATAGTAATTATAGTAGTACTAATCAGTAACAATAATAAACTTATTTTTAAATTGTAACCTTGTTGCTGATTACCTCAGCGATTGTCAATTTATTTCGAGACTTCATACATACATTGTAAAGTTCATAGCGCCACGATCACTGTTCACAATGCGGGCTTTTGGGATATTTTAATAGGACGTTTTAATGGTGACTATAATTACAACTGGTACATTTTACATAGTCTATCATAATAATATTAACGTATTTATTTGTGGATATCACCATTGGAAGAACAGCATACGATGAAATTTTAAACAATTTGAAAATATCAATCAATCCATCAATTATTTTAATATGTAGTATTTTTTAAACCCCAAAATGGTAAGAAGTCAGATATCTATAAACCTAGGATCTAGACCTGCTTTGATCAGGAGTAAAAATTAGATGAAACTCGAGAGAACAGTTTTGATAAGTGTATGAATATATGTAACATGGAATCGAGGGTAATTTAGATTGTATCTATCATAGTAATGATGAAGGTTCGTAACGTAATCTAAGGGTCCCATCGGCTCGTGTAGGGTCGCGTGTCAGTTCCCACAATGAATACACAGTTAGAGAGTTGGACACAATCCCCTCGGCTTTATGAAGTGAAATGGCCCTTCAACCAAAAAATTCTTTTGTCATCCGTATTGTTGTTAATCCGAAAAATTCTTGCTTCCTCTTCCTGAGAAGCCCTTAACTAAGTACCATGTACACTACCACCATCCGACCCGTTTACTATTTATTATAAAAATCCTCTAATGTTGTAACTCTGTCTGGTCAAGTTTCATAATAATTTTCGTAATTTTTTCTACATATTGTTTCCTTTCTCACTTTTTGATAGTTTATTACCGAGTGTTATTGTGGGAACTGCAGCCACTCCAGAGGTTGACCTCCCACTGGGACTCGAGTCCTTCTCAAGTACACTATTCAGTACATATGAGCCCCTGCCTTTAACAATTATTACGAGTATCATCTATCCCTCTATACATTTTTATTTTATCAGTCTATCTTTATATTTATCAGTTTAATGTCCATCCTTGCTGGTGCTCGGAGCTTGTCGACAAAATCTACAATGTACTTCTAATGAACGTTAAAATGATGCTTAAAAGGTTTTTATTTTCCTGGGTATACAATAGATGCTGAGGTTTGTACACTGTTGTCCCACCGTTGATCGTCTTTTACTAATTGTTTCGGACCCATCCTCGCATCTCTTGAATGTAGAATATGATGCTGGGGGGATGGGAAGTTTGATGACCCTTTTGTTAATCCATTTTTGAAGTGGGAGAGAGATAAGATTTCTATCCGATTTCTACTCTTAATCCTTACACTAACTGTGGGAACGAATTCTGAATTTTATGGCACGACTACTATTGATTTCACCACTACTTACAACTCACTAATAATGCAATGAATTATATTAAAATATCACAGTATCAGGAAAGAATTTTAATTTTGTTGTCAACCTTTTGTATATGAACAAATAAAGTTTAAATTACGGTATTTCAAATTCAAAATTTAAATAATCGACTAGCCAGTTATTATGTATATATCTCCTTGTTGAATTCTCAAAAAGAAAGATATCAATGCGCACATACCTACTTACGTGTAAAAAGGTTTTATGCACATTGATATCTTTCTTTTTGAGAATTCAACAAGGAGAGATATCAATAATACAGTCAATCAAAACCAAATTAAATTTGATATAAATTGGTTAATTATTGGTTTATGAATCTTAAGTACACGGACGAATTAAGTATTACGAAGGCATTCTTGCGCACTGACAGGTGTTACTGAAAATACTTAAATGTCGTGTACGGAACCACCCAAGAATCGAAAGGTCAGGTTGGGTTAGGGGAAAAAAATGAGAATAGTTTTTGAAATAAAAATACTAAAATGTTTCCGATTTCAGAGGGAACCCTTTAAATCCGTAACTTTCTCACACAATTGGTCCATTCATTCATAAGTCCATTTCATTGTTTAATCCAATAATTAATAGCCTCAACGCGTGCTGAAAGGGTTCTGTGGTATCGTGGTATCAAATTACACCGGATTACAGAAGGGATCATTAAGCACAATTTTTTCGCTCTTTTGTTTTACCTGGCAGCGAAAAAATTGCCTTTATTAACCCCATAATTGACTAGACCATTTATTATACCATAATATAATGTAATTTTTATTTTTTGAAGAAAGGAGCAGTCCCCACCAGTCCCTACTTTACTTACGAGAGGAGAAGAAGAGTCAGACTGTGTGAAATAAAAATTATAGGCCATTCCTATCTCATTGACATTGTCAATTGGAGGACGTGTGAGTGCAGGGACCATCTCTCACACTCAATCTCCAGTAATATGAATGCCCACAAGTCCAACCTAAAGCCAACTGCAGTCAAATGCTCACCCCTTCACGTCAGTCCTTCACCCTTTCATTCCGACTATTCAAAGCTTATTCAAAGGGGTCATCCATTATCACGTAATTCAGGGGCAGACGTGACACTACCACACATTCTCCACAAGTCCAACCCTTTTATGCACTTGAAAATTCAAAGTCAATACGGAATTTTGAAGCTCACCCTTCATGTGTTTTAAGTGGGATTTGACGGATGAAACGTCAGGATAAAAAATCTGTAATGACATTCGAATAGTTGGAGGTGGTGGTTTTGTTTTGTTGGAGAGTGAATTGATGGTGGTGGACGGTGGTGGATGGTGAGGGTGATGCCATGCCATATTAATATTATTAACCCTTTCATTTGTATTTATCAAAAGTAAATATCTCCTGCCAATCTGACACTTTTTTAACCCGATCAATCTATTAAAGTATCGATAATGAACAATTAAATGATAAACTACCACGAGTAGTCAAAATGAGACAGATCTCTTGATCTCCTATCGCGTGTTGTGTTGTGGGACTTTCACCCTCAGAGCCCACAGTCTGATTGTCAGGTTATAAAAAAGTTCTCACATTTTGTTAAGTTCATTAAGTTTAGAGTAATTTTAATCCTTTTAATCCGAGCATATGCCGCATGACATGGAAAAGACAGATTGCTCTCATCATCATCTCACTATCCCTTTAGTCTGGTTTGGCTCATATAGATTTAGAGAGCACCCATGAGTATTTGTTTTTAAATTATAAAACTTTAAAGGTCTCCACATTTTTAACTTGAATGAATTACAAGGAAATTGTTTTGATGCACAGAATTCTGTAGAATAAAAAATATTACCCAGATTCTTGTAATTGATGGAAATACCCTGAAATTGATTTATAAGACCAATAAAAATCAATTTAACCTTAGCTTACTAAATTAATAATGGATTTTTCACTATTTCGATTGAATATTCCAACACGATTCTTTGTATAATTTCAAGTTCTTGTGTTTTTAGCCGAAGATACACAGGAACTCTGGAACTAATGAAATTATTGCCTTAAGAGACAGCTCTGTAACTGCAAGTACTCAAAATTCTAACTGCTCTGCATCAATGACAATAATGTCAAAATGAAGGTCGGAAGGCAGAACACAGTTTATCCTACATGTACTCGTACATTTACATTATAATTTTTTCCTATCGTCTTAAGGACAAACGTCCTCTTACGAATCTGTAATTTTGAATTCTGACTCTGGACTTTATAGCTTAACAACTATAGTTGATTGAGATGATCATTTACTGCAATTTTTTTCTAATCATATAAGTTGTACGTAAATGCTCTAAATACTGCAGAAACTGCAGTCTCGTCTGCGAAGTAAAATCTTCTGTGTATCATCGTCTCCTTATTGTCTAACAATTGTTTGTGAAGGATGGGACACACGAGGCTTCTGGAAGAGACAGGAAATGGTTGATTGAGCTTGATGATGTTGATCTCGAGTTTTCCTACTAGTAACTGTACAAACTTTAGTTCAAAAGGATGCAAGAATACGAGGATTCTGTTTGGTACACGACATGAAGTCCATTTCTCATGTCACTTCTAGCAGAATTGGTTAATTGGCTCAATGAGTTGGGTCATTCTATGAATCTTTATACCCACTGTACCCACTCCATACATATATGCATACATCCAATGATACAAAACTACGTAGCACAGTAAAGGAAAGCTTCCGAGCATATTTACACCCTATCAAAGCTTTCCTTGCCACTACAGTACTGAACATGAAAAAAGTTAAAACAACCCTAGTGTACACTTTTCAACATCATAAAGCTTTAGAGAACGGTCGTCACATGAATTTATATCAGACAATTTATGAGATTTTAGATTCTAAAAAGAGTGGGTTGTCCTCAAGGAAGGCTTACCAGAAAAAATAGGGCTGGACTTCGAATCTTTATAACCACCCCTTCGGAGATGAGACTGAACATTCAACAGTTTAGGCCCCAATTGTAGCAATGCTGAGCAAGTCTAGTATGTCGTAGCTATTATATTCCTATTATTTACGAGTTGGACCATTTTCACTTGTAAAGGACAATCAAGGAGCTTTTATACGGGCTTTAGATCATAGAGTAAGTTGCTGATTACAAAAATGGGGATGTTATTCCATAGTTTGTGCATATAATATTTGCTACAGAGCTAAATCCCATATAGATACATTGCTAGATTCTGGAGAATGAAAGGAAGATTAGGTTTTGAAAGGATGAGTTTATGGGGTAGTTGCCTAAATTCGGCAATCAGTGTAAACCTGGGAGTTGTCCAGTAGTTAGTTAACAGTCTGCCTTGGGACTTGTTGAGCTCTATTTGGGCAATCAGTCAGTTATCCATCAGTCTGAGAGAAATAATATTACACAGAACTGGAGAGTTAAATAACTGATTGAATTTTGTCTGATTGGTGATAATTGATTTGATTGTGTAGAAACGAAAAGGGATCATAATCATCATTCCAATTCCTTCAGTTAAACAGCCTCATCTAGCCCAATTACTTATTAGTGGTGAAAACTGCTACACATTTGAGAATAGGAGGAGTAATTAATTGAACTTTAATCAGTATGGAAGGACATTCCTTAGATGACAATTTATTCCCTGAATTGGACCCAACTCATTGCTTCAATGGGCACAATTTGTCCCCACCTCATCACCAGCAACATCATCATCATCATAATAATCACCACACTCTTATTCCCATCGATAACAATGTTCACTCGCAGCAAGACTCATCGACACATTCTTCAAATAAGTTGTTCATCAATCACAACGATGGCTCCTCTCTTATGCCCAAGGTTAATAACTCGGGCTCCCCCGTCGCTCCGTTTCATTCTATTCAGGTAATTACAATCTCCATTAAAAATTTAACTACTCGACCCAAATAAAAATATCTGTTTCACGTTTTCTTCGTTCGCAAAGTCCAACATTCACTTTAAATTAAATATCTTCCCGACTTTTGTTTTCAACGCATCTTGTTAATCCAGTTCTGATTATCATTCCTAACCTTTTTCATAAATTTAAAGGTCATGTTGGGTCTCCACCAGCACTACCCTGACCTTTCTCAAATGCCTATTATGTCATCCGGAGGAAACGCGAACAATAACCACGTCTCAATCTGCCCCAACCCGGAGTCAACTAGTCCGATCAACCTGGCACATTTCCCTTACAACAGTAAACCAGATCAGGGAGTGTTGCAAGACCCTGGGAATGGATATTCGAATAACTTGACAGGGACGATGATCCCTGGCATTTCCCAGCAGACGACCTCGTCACCACCCAAGAAGGAAAAGTCAAAGAAGTCTGCGGACAATACAACCAAAAAGAAGAAGACGAGGTGAGTGACTTTCTCCACTTTCTCCACACTAAAAAAAATTCTTCGCCTTAGAATTCTGCTTTCAGCAAAATTTAATATTCCACCACTCTTATGAATCTAAACGAACTATTACTTATTGCAGGACTACATTCACGGCATATCAATTGGAAGAGCTTGAGAGGGCCTTTGAACGAGCTCCTTATCCTGGTAAGAACAACTACATGAATTTATTCATTAATTTGTGCATAATCAACCTCTAAAGTATATTCCCACTTGGAACTTCTGAGTAAAACTTGTGGACATATTTTTAAAGACGTATTTGCAAGGGAGGAATTAGCCATCAGACTCCGACTGAGTGAATCCAGGGTGCAAGTATGGTTTCAGAACCGTCGCGCAAAATGGAGAAAGCGAGAGCCACCCCGTAAATCTGCCACTTACGTTGCAACAAATCCAGGTAATGTAGCAAAAGAAAATTACTATAGCTCATAAGTAGTTTCTACCTCCCAACTTTCACCGTCTCAACTTGCCCTCATTCCAATCATTTCGAATCATAGGTGGAAGTACAATGAATTTCAATAACTTCAATACAGTGCACACCACTCTACTGCCCCCGCAGACGGAATGGCCCTATGGAGGGGGCTACAGTAACCAAGAGGTGGGAGGTCAGCCTTACATAAATACTCAACAGCCAGCCTCATCTTACACAACTTTCCATCCTCATCATCAAAATCTGTATGCGTCCTATTCGAATATGTTTGGAGCTGGGGGTAGCGGTGGATCTGACTCGGCAGGTGGATGTAATTCAGCATTTTACGCTACACCTACAACTCCGACGGGACAGTTGGGCAGTCATGAAACTTCTTATAAGATTGACTTTAACAATATTGTGGATGAAAAGATACTTAACGATAATAATGGTTCGAATGGTGAAAGTCAGATTCATACCCCTACGCCAAAGAATTCCTAATTTACTTTTGATCTTCTCAATCAGTTCAGGCAGTTTTATGCATTATATTTTGTAAATGTTATTAGTGTTATATGTTGTAAGGACTAATTTAGATTTTAAGAGCAAATGCCAAAGTGCCTTTTCATGTGCCATAGAATTAGAATTAGGATGGGGAATTAATAGTATAGACACGCAGATGCTGAGCTGAAACTTTCATTTCTAATCCATTTTATTCGTATTTTTTCAAGAATAGTTTCGATAAGATTGAATTTGGAAATATTGTTGTCACTAATATATTAGGATTAGAATCCCCAAATATCATCTTCTCGGCTGCCTTCATCTTCAAAAGTGGGTAGGAACAATTTAGGTGCGTCTGCTGGGGGCTGCTTTGATAAGTTGAGTTGGTTAGCCTTCGCTGAAGCTGCTTCCCAACTAGCATGAACAGTTTGTTCCTTTTTTCGGCGGCTGGACTTTGTTTCTAGTCCGGTGGTAATTTTATATTTGTACATGTCAGTTGAATTGTGAAATGAAAAACGTATTTTGATGAAGTGAAATAAATTTTTTGATAAATATGCAATATAGACTTACGAGCGGAACTTGAAGCTTTTGCAAAGTAGTCAGTACTAGCCTTCGTAGATGCAATGCTCTCTGTTTCATCTAGACGTGAACTAGCAGGTCCGAATGACGAAATGGATAATGGTCCTAGAGAGTATGTAAAAACTTCGAATGTCAATTTCTGGCTGCTAAGAGTGTTTCCAGATCTTCTCTCGGAATTTTCATTATTTCGTTGCTGAGCTAAAGTTAGGACTTTTTTGAACGTCTTGAAGTTCTTTACATTTTTCCCGTTGACTACTTCAATTTTTGGTTGAACCTTGGTTGTCATTAATATAGGACGAATCAAGATGGACACGTTACATGGATGGATTCTACTCTCGTTCGCCGAAGTCTCAATTTTGATGGGTGTAATTTTTAACTAGAAACGGAAATTTGCAACACATATCCACATCAATAAATCTGGAAATACCTTCATATCGATTTGAAAGGATCTATGAAATTTTGAAGGATAAAAAGTATACCTTTCTGCACTCTTTCTCGGCTTGATCTACTAGTTCATCATTATCGCTAGTACTTGTGCTTCCCATCTTCTTTGTCTTCGGTTTCTTTGAAGCTTGTGGGGAATCGCCAGCAGACTCTTCGGAGCTCCGAATCTTTCTTTTGCTGCAGTTAGAAGGTTCCGCTTCAATTTCAGATAATTCAATTACTCCTCTGAATCTAGTAACCCTACGTGGCTCTGGTTGTGCAGGTTTTCGAAAATTCATGCTATCTTCTGTTTCCACTTCTTGGATATCACTATCACTACTTGTATTTTGGATGTCGGGTGAATCAGCTATAACATCTAATGAAGAAGGTACAATATCAGGGGATGCTGGACACGATTCTGGAACCATATCCATAGTTTCTGCTATTGCCTTCAAAAAAATTAATGATTACGGTCTCATTCATGAGTTATACGGAAGTTACGGAACACAGAAAATATAAACTCTAATTCGTACTTCGCAATCATTTCGTCGCATTTGTGACTGCGAATCTAATGCTATGACTGACTCAGCTACAGTCTCATCTTCATCATCACCAAAGAAGGAGAATAGTGTACTCAAAGTTTTGTGTGACTCCACAACCATCCCGGAACGTAAACGCTTACTACCTGAGCCACTGCGTACCAACGATTCATCTGCCGATCTAATAGAAATAAACAAAAAACTAATATGAAACACAAATGATACATTAAATAAAAATGAATCGATCACACTGTTAAAATGAATCGTGATCTCTACCAGTGAACTATACTGGTGGAACTCCATTCAAGTCAGCGATATTTATTTATTCCTCACATTAACAAAAACTTCGGAATCATTTCACAATAATATTTAAACCCTAAAATAACGTTGAAACTTTCAAACTAAAAATAACAATTCTAGGTGTCACACCTTTTCTTGGAGGAAGAGACATCTGCTATATCTTGTTCATTTCCATTTAAGTTGCGTTTGGATGCTTTCGAACCACTTTTGGAACCACAAGGATCTTTCTCAGTTTCAGTCAAAGGTTCCTGCTTAACAAGCGGTTCCGACTCTTCAACTACGTTTCTCGACTGGGAGGATACAGAAATTTGCGTTGGGATTTCTGGAGTTTCTGGAGCCAAAACTACATCAGAATTTCCTCCAGAAGGTGATTGCTGTGTCTGGGAGCCTAATTTAGGGAACACATTATCAGGAAAGAAGTGCGACGGATTGCAGTATTTTTCTATACTGATGTACACAGCGGCCAGACCGATTTCGGAATCTTGGATAAACCGTTTATTTGCCTTCGTGTATATTTCTAGAGAAGGTCAAATAAAAGATATAGATAAATTTCAGACTATATGCAATTAGATATGTAAATTACCAACAGCTTGCTGAGTTTGCTGATCAGTGAATATGTATTCTTGAGTGGGCTTCATAATAATAAATTCTTCACTGGTTAAATTCCTTCTGGAGGCTGATCCGATTAAAGCACATGTGCCACCTTTACATATTTTTAAATCCGTAAGACTACAAAGTATTTCTCAACATGACACTTCTGAATTAAATCAATAAAGTTAACCTCCACACTTGATGGCATCCCCAACTTTTTTCATATGCTTCTGGTGAGCAAACAGAAACGTTTTGCCTTCAAACAGTTGCGTTCGTCTTACATCTGGCTTCAATGACAGACGTGTATCTGTAAGAGTTTTCTCCCCACAGGCAGGTAAGAAATTAGCAGGGTTGGGGTGACCCTTCTTAGTCTTAACGCATTCAAAAAGATCATTGAAAAACGCTGGGGTTACAATGTGCTTAGCAGATAGAATAGCACACACAGCCTTAACAGTCAGAGTGAGTAAATCCATTACAACGTAGTCGCATTTATCACACCACTCCATAACCATGTGTCCCCCTAGGGTCATAATAACATGCTTCAGCTTTAACTGTTCCTTTAACGTTGAAGATGTCACAACCAAGGGGATGTATTCAATCCTACGATATCAAAAAATGAAAATTAGGAAAACATATAGTCAATGAACTCACATACACTTTTAAAATTTAATCAATCCAATTCTTACTTGTACTCATTCCACTGCAGCCCAAATCGAAACTTGTCCCCAGGTGACAAGTTTACGGGCTCCCTCATAGAAAGCTGTGCTCTTCTCTCAATTCCCTCATTTGTAAAGGTCCCGAACTTTGACCCCAAGTCCGTGACGACAACAGTGGGTATTAGCAAGGGGTCGGACTGCAATTAAAATTTTAAATGAAAATAGACTTTCAATTCAAGCTGCTTTTTTGACACCCGGCTTGGATTTTGGAAACAAATGAGTTTTAAATATTTTAATAAACGTCAACGAACCACATTAGCCAGTGGGTGTTCGACAACAATTTCCGCATGGTTTCTACTGACTGATTGGTCATCTGGGAAGCTTATATCGCCGCCTTTACGACCAACTGCATATTTTTGACCCACCAGGAGTGTGTAAAATACTGAAAAACAATAAAAAATATGCTTAAGCTGATCATGTTCCCAACTTTTAGTAATCCCTTCCCCTTTTAGACCCTCACACATGGAAGTAAATTTTTTATGATGCAGTGCAAATGTCGAATTTACCGTGCCATGTTATCAATCATAATCATCGACTTGATCGTACCTTATCGATCGGGTAACTTACCATTAGGGCTTTTGGCCTTCTCACTCGAGCAGCGAATGGTCAACATGCTTGCTGACAAACAATAAGACTGATAATCTGTTGTCGTAGGTCGTAGTCGATTACAATTAAATCTACCTTTTTAGGTGCCTACTGCCTCTGAAGAATATAAAATTTAAAACTGTATAGAAACTACGCTTACTACAGTCGGGCCCGGGCGGGACTGAAATAATTAAAATTCAATTGTCGTAAGGTAAAAGTAATAAAAACAGTGTTCGACTAAACTTGTCGATATCAACAAGTTTCGAATTTGAAAATTAATGTTTTAATATTATAGTTTCTCTGTTTGATCAGGTTGATGCTTGTAAAACCAAATTGACGTGTTGAGGATTGCCGCCTTTTAAGAACTGGGCGCTATCTCTAAACAGTACAAAATTCTGAACTCAGTACAAAGTAAAAAATGAAGAATTGTTAGTGGAAACTGGAAATTAATTTGATAGAAATCAATTAATTATTACGTCCCCTCTTACAAATAATACAAGTTGACGTAAATAGTGTAATTGATTATTGAGGACCAAGTCAATTGTTCTGCTTCACGCTTTTTAGTTGCAGAAGCTGTCTCATTCTCAAGTTACATAGGTAATTTAAAAAAAATGTAAGATCTATACAAATACAATGTGCAATGAATTTATTTCTGAATGTCCATGCGTATGCTCCTAGATTAAAAGTATTACAAAATGACATCGACTCATGGACACTCGTCAACGACGAAGCAACTGCCCAGGGATGCTGTTGTTATGCAGAGCCTTCTGAAAGAAATGGGCGTCACGCTTCATGAACCTAGAGTTATCAATCAAATGCTCGAGTTTGTATACCGTGAGTTTAAAAATTGCATAAAAGTCTTGAGTTAATGTAGAAAATTATTACATTGGTTGTTTGAACCTATTTTGTGTGCTTATTTGCTTATTAGGTTATGTGACGAATGTAGTGGAGGAAGCCAGGGTGTACTCGAGCTATGCGAAAAAAAAGACAATTGACGTGGATGATATTAAATTAGCTGTGAAAATGGTGACGAACAAGGCTTTCACGACTGTGCCTCCCCGAGAGGTTAGGGCTAATTTTTTAATTGAATTTATTTCGAATGGTTAGGCGATGTTGATGTAAAATAATTAACTTTTTGTTTTTAGATGCTTCTGGACTTGGCAAAGAATAAAAATACACAGCCTCTTCCTTTACTTAAATCTACATCAGGCTTGAGACTCCCACCCGACCGATTTTGCTTGACCCAGCCTAATTACCAGTTGCAGTTTTACAAGAAAGCAATCGCAAGCACTGGATCACAGCCTAGTTCCACGAACGTGAGACTTCCGGGCTCCTCTGCAGTTTTCAAGACACCTCTAAATCTGCCTCCTCGAGCAGTGATAAGTGAGTTTACCATCAGAAATTGGTAATTTATACTGAACAACTAATCACGCATTTCCGTTTTGAATTATTACAGATGGGAATTCAAGCATGGGCAGTCAGCCTGTGATTCAATACACTGCTGTTGGACTTCCAGGTAGTGGCACCCCTACTATCAAAGTAATGTCAAATTCGTTGAGCACTGGAGTCAAGAGAAAACTTTCAGAGGATGATAGTTGGGGGGGAACACATTAATAGAGGTGAGAATAGACTGTATTTAAAAAACAAGTATGCAACGTGTGAATCGAATTAAGTTGCAATTTATAATGTCATGAAACTATTGATTCAGATCGATTTGTAATTTGCTACTCAAGATAATACACTACAGTGTGCATTAATCATAATGATTACTTTTGTTTATTTATGGTCTAGAATTTAGAGTTATTGAGCCTTTTCGTGTATGAACGAAAATTTATTGAATTGTATCTGTTAAAATTAAAGCTACCATAATTTTAAATATTTTATCTAAGTGTCAATATCCAGGTTGTTCACAAGTATAAAACATGACTTCATTTTACATTGAATAATAAACTCTGAAATTGTCCAAGACTCACTGAATCAAATGACAATATTCAAACGAGACATGATTAAGTAAAGTAAGTGAGTATTTTGTTTTTTTATAAAATGATAAGTCATAAAAGTACACATTTAAGCGATTAACCACAATTTTCTGTTAAGAAAAGTTGCAAATTAATTGAGGAATTAATTCGTAGAAATCAATCGTGCGATACATCTACGGGCTGTACAAACACAAGAGTTCAAAAGCCTCCTCTATAATAGTTGTTCATAAAAAGTGTTAAAGTGCATTTTCCTATTTGATTTTGCTTTCAAAAATATCTGGTTTTGGAAGCCACTATCAATCTGCTAGATTCAAAACAAGGTTTTTTTTTTGTTCTGGGTGAAATGAATGAAGAAAGCAAAAAGAGATGAAATTGAACTAGAACGTCATTGAAGAGAAATTGTCAAATCAAGTTAACTACATCCAAAGGGGCAAGTGGTTGTGGTAGAGAGGTGAAGTTACAAGTTACTTCTAATGGCCCAGTTCCCTACTAACTTCAAAACTAGAATTTGGACATTCAATCAAACACACATTCTCCCAAATAAATAACTACGAAATTTAATGGCAAAATTCGAAAATACTCGTTCTCTAGGATAAGTAAGTAATGGCAATGCCATGGTAGTCTCAATAGTTATGCCTAACATCTCCTGAAGCCAAGCCGCCTTACGCTATCATACTAACAACTCTCAAATACAAGAGAGAGAGAGATGCAAGCAAACCTGTAACAACAAAGGGGATGAACTACGGCTTTGACATCGTCGTTTCTAGCTATTTAAAAAAAGTCGAACTGGTCAAACTCGATTTTCATTGACCTTCTTTGCTACCCAAATACATAGGTAAATCCTAACTAACTTCAAAATTGCTTCCCATCTCAATGTAATTTATCCAAAATACCATTCGGTCTCTGTCCCTTCTGTATGAAAAAAACCTTAATACCTCTAGGTAGTTCAGTTAGCTACTTCTTGTAGTAGTAGTTAACACTAACAGATTCCTAATTGCTTCGTACTTTCTTTCTGGGATGGAGGAGGATATTATCCTCATTGTCCTCTTGTACAATTGACCGTGGGAGGATGAGCTGAATAACCAAGGTTTAAATCAATCAACCCTTTTGGCAAGAAGGTGGAGAGGAGTAGAGCCTAGAGGAGTTCTTGGTGGTTGTTTTGGTATGCGGAATGGAATTCAAAAATCCTATTTTTTACATGAACTATCAACAGGATGTTCAAAGAGTTAAACAACAATTTAAATTCATTTCTCTAATCCTCGGGTTACCGACTTTGGGGACTGAACTTGTCAAGAGTGTCAGAAATTTTATGAAAACAATAAATTGACATCGATCTGGTCTTATACATACTTATAACAAGTTCAAACTGTTAGATGTTGAATGCTGAGGTTTATGGTGATGCATTCATATGAATAATTGAGTAAACAGCTTTATCAATACTTTAGTTACAGACCTTACATCTACTTATCAGATTATAGACTTTCCATGTCACTTCGCATTACCTCTTCAACAGTCATAATTAAACAAACATGAAATACCACTCGGAACAATCCTTTGGTAATTGATCATAATTATCGAGAAATCATTTGAACCATATTTGCCATCCTGTTTGTATGTATACTTTGCATGATGATGTCTGTAGGTGTATGCTCCGAAGGTGCCAAAAACTCTGTAGGTTCCGTAGCGATAAAATATAATAATACGGATAGTGAATAACTAAAAGAATTTGAATGTGGTTTTACTTTCGTTTATTCAATCGACAAGTTGAGATTTCGAGTCTTGCTGTACACAGAATAATTGGACACGGGCAGTTAAGCATCTCACGAAGCAGTTTTTAAAATCATTTTTAATATGACACCCCATGCCAACAGTCCATCATCAACATCATCTTCACAGTTTCCGAAGCATGATGAGTAGTAGCTAGCTATATGCTAAATGCTGAATGAATAGTTACAGTAGGGTTTAGGTAATTTCTGTTTTCGATTGATTATACAAGATTTTGAATCATGGTTAAGGTGAAGGCTTACACAGAATAGAAAATGAGTTTGCTTCAGTTGATAGTTGATCCTTCACCCTGATAGACAGTTCAATAAACTGTTTTTATGATGATTTCACGTTTGATAAGGTTGATGGGGGAGGATACAGATGACATGAAAGTTTTTTGTCTGCGTTTCTATTGAATTTAATAGCTTTATTTGTTTCAAAGTTATTTCTCAAGTTTAAACATTTTTACAACGTATTTATGTGTATCAATTATCTTTGAGATTTACCTTGAACTCTTCTCATCAAAATAATTAGTCGGTAGTAATTACTCATAAATTAAATAGTTTCTATTGTTGTTTATCCGAATTCTACGCTAATAAAAGATCCAGATACAATTAAAGAGTCATTAGTTTATTGAAAACACTAGCAATCCGCAGGAAATGGTTGCAGTTCAGGATTTAAACTCCAAAACTTTTAAAGCGTTCTAGTTTCGTTTCTAAAATTTCGTAAATTTATTGTATTAGTTTTTTGTAACCGTTGTTCCGAAACTAAAATTTAATATACTAATTGACCTGTCATATGTATAAAAGTTATCCCTCCAAATAATTAACGACCTCATTGAAATTGTACTCATCACCAATTTTCCAGTTCATATTGAGTCTACTCAATTTTTTACTTCCATGATTTGCATTGCAAAGTAAATGGTTTTAGACTCTCAGATTAAAGTATAATAACTGACCACCCTTCCTTACAAATAAAGAATTAAGTCTGAACCTATTTAATTAAGATTAAAACTTGATTCATCACACACTTAAGTAAGTAGATTACACTCTTTCCCCCTCTTGTTCTTCTTTTATGTATTTGTTAAAGAGAATGATAGGTTAGTAAATGAGGTCAAGCCCAAGCGTAGAGGAGCAGACCATGTAATACGTTTATGTGTAAAACCTTACTTAGCCAAGTAGATACGTGATGAATTATCTGAGTTGTTGTGGGAATCAGAGAGGTTTTTTTTCGGCTGAGATTCTAACTTACTTCTTCTCGTACTAATTAAACGATTATACATGTGCAGAGTTAATCGGATAATTTTTAATAATGCATTTTTATATACGATGTAGTTTAAAACCAAGCCTAGATGCAAACCTAGATATAGATGAGAGACGATGTGAAACGGATGAATGAGCGTTCGAATTTTTTATTAATTTGAAATATATATGTATTTCTCTGCTATTAAGAATCAAGTTCATGTAAGTCTTTTTGAACTTCTGTGAGCCTGAAGCCTATAGCTAATTACAAGGCATAAAACAATGGCGTGAATTCCCTTGTTCCTTGTTGTAAAAAAGTTGAGCTTATGAAGCTCATTATGTGTATTAAATAAATTGTATGCACTTCAGACGTGCATATGTGGATTGTTGATAGGGTTCATAGGGTAGGGTTGGATAGGATATTGTACAAGTAAATAATAGTTTTAAACTGCACTTTCCCAGCAATTTATTAGAATTATTTTAATGTTACATTTAATGTGACGCTGAGCCTTTTTAATCCCAATTGAATTTCACTTTCCTTATCCTCAAGGAAGAAGCTCTTTAGGTATTTTCATGTAATTTCAACTCTGCCCTAATTGTTGGATACTCTGTGTATTATTTTACTTTTGAAATCGTATTATCAGATTATCTTTAGTTCTGATATTTTGCCTTTTTTTAATGGAGAGAAATCAGGCAGAAAATGTCAATCAATTTCTCGCGCAAGAACAAATCAAATTACCCATTCATAATTCAAGCACGTAGTTAACTGCATGTGGAAATGATTAATTTAAAGTCTTGGAGGTCAAAGCAGGTCATATTTCTCATACAAAACTCTGTGTCGTTGGGTAAAAATCGTGGATTTTTGTATTTTCGAAAGTTTATTATTATTTGTATCATTTCATTTTTTTGGAAGAACGAATTTTTTGGGGAATGATTTTTTTAAAGTCAATATATAAGTACGAGGATGAAGATGAGTTGAATAATGGATATTTTGTCTGATATTGTTGTATCTTAGATTGTAGATTCCGGGTCAGTTGATTGGCCTGCTCACCTCATTTTACCTGTCCTCGCAATGAGTTGGCTCAATGATGCACATCAGGATTCATGTAATGTCCGATCTAATACAGAAATACAAATCATCTAACCCTTTCAGGTAATTTGGGAAATAAGAGGTTTACTTAGTGTAAAGCTGAGAGCTGAGGCTTGATTCTTAAATTATTTCAAGGTGACTCGGCAATAAACTATAGGACATTATTGGAATCATTGGTAAAAATTTTATAATGCTATAATAGTGGCTACAATATTTCAAGATTCGTAATGTTATAAAAATATATGAAAAATAATGATAATTTTAAAAAGTTTGCTTGATCAGCAGACGCGACATTGTCCAATGTGAAATTATTGGCAGAGAATATATCAAAAAGAAATGGAGTGAGGGTTGTAGGGTTGTAAATAAATAAATATTTGACAATGCTCTCAAGATTTTTCAAATACAAGTACAAGATTACATTTTGAATGTTGCACAGCTTTTGAACTCAAAGTCCATCTAAGGTCTTCAGTAATCTCTTTTAGTTTAAATTGAACCTGCTGAGTCTGTCATGAACTTTGCAAGCATGAGGGGATTCATTTTTCTTTGCAATGTTAGTAAATTAGAATCTTCTTTAGAATTAGATTCAAAATGCACTCACAGTTCATACTTCTTTTAACACTTCTCAAATTACACCTCAAAGCTTGAACTCTAGTCAAGTTCAGCAAAAATTTTAACCACGAAATCCAGCCCCCAAAAAATAAAAACTGACAGAAGGAGAAAGTCCGAGTCAGAAAAGTCAAGTTATTCACTCAAAAATAGGATTTTCATCCCAAAATGTGCATAAATGTGAGATCTTGGTAAGTTTTCGTATGATACAACTCTTCTTCAATGGTGCTTACTAAACATAGTCTCATAGTCTCATTTAATAGCTTTCAGATACATGTGGAGCTTGAATAAGATTCATTTTTAATAATAACGCTAAAACATCACAAAGCTACACAGTTGGATTTCATAAATCATTAAATGAAATGAACCACCTTGGGTTTATAGCCGACATGCTCTCATAACCTTAAACCTGTAGGTTTTCGAAAAAAAGCTTTATAAAAATAATCCTTAGGATGATGGATAGATTCATTGATAAAGATACCTCTCATTGTATACTATGTTTACTCAAGGATAGATTCTAAGTTGAAAGTTTAGATTTAGAAAAGAACCCTACCCGTTAGCTTGTTCCAAGTTTTGTTATATTAGAATTTAAAAATAAGTTATTTATTTATTTAACATCTCACAAGACCTTACGTAGAATTTTTTAGAAGTGAATCAAGATCTAGAAAGGATGTTCTATTGCAATTATAGTTGCACATCTGATCTAATCCCCTCTAGATTCGTGGCATAGACAGGGTCACTGGTCAACAGTACATGAGTTGAGCATGCATTTAAACTTGGTCCTATTGTATTGTATATGACGGCTTGCCAAGATTAATTACTGTCTCTCTATTCTGTTCCTGAGCACTGACTGTATGATAATTTAAAATTCCATGTGTGTTTGCAATAAGCTGGGCAAACACCCAAATTCACACCTAATCGATTCATCTTTTAAGAATTAATGTAATACTTATGAATATCAACTCCTCCCATCTCATCATTTAATTGGAGAATTCTAACCGTAACTAAAAGGCTAGAATAGATACACTTTATAGTAACAAAGCTAGCCACATTAGTCTGATACACTGTGGCTTGATTTTAAGCATAAATAAATATAGTTTTGAAGTTCATAACTTTGATCTGTTTTCTAATAGATTAATAGATAGTGTTTTCATGTTCTAAAATGAGTGCAAATTGCAATTAATACTTGAACTTATAATGCAATACTAATTGCTCGTAATACGATATAACTAAGGTAACTTTTAGTAATCTTGATTTCACTCTATACTGTCTACACAGCCAGAAATGTGGTAATAAATGTTCTTGTAGTTAAAATAGTAGCAATTAGTAGAAATACTTGTCTGTTAGGAATTAGGATGAATGTCTGCCATAGACTAAATAGCATTTCCATGTGGGTCATGGATCAAGTGTTTAAGTATAAGGACGGGCTTTATAGAATCGCTATGTTATATAACGTGAATACAATTTTAAAGACGCTAGTTAATATTTTTTAAACTATCATCTCAGTTTTGGTAAAGTTAAACCGATTCCCATGATCTCATATAAATACGTAAAAAATTTGAATTGATAATTTAATCAAATGTCTCCAAACATGCATGACATCATGTCCTGTCGTCATATGATTTAGGCTACTTGGGCAACTAGAGTGAAAGATGAACATGAAACTTGCATTAAAATGACAATCTGTTGCCGACACTTTGAGACTTCTGAGACTCTTGAGACAAGCAAAATAGTGCGATATGATTACATTGAACTAAAACAATGCTGATAATCCTCTTTGATTTTAATACAAGATGATTAAAGTTGATCTGGAGATAGTCTTTATTTTATCAGGTGCTAGGAATTTGTCTGGTGCGTACGTATGACTCAAAGTAAGGTAAAACATATTAGGAATTCGTTCCTTATTGAGAATGAAACCTTGTCCTACAGTCAGTAGTCAGTTTTAGTCAGTCTCAGGTATTTACTGCAGGTTGTATTTATCAGTTGTAATATGAGTTACAAAGTTACAATGCAAAGTCCAACTGGTTGCTGTCGTCTTCAGGTGTGATAACTGGTTCCCCATTTTAAAAGGAACTTTTCTTATCGTTGCTCTACTTCTCGGATTTCATCAACATAATACTTACATTTGAGCATTTTAAAATTTTAAAATCTGACAACTACATGCTACGCAACATCCTCCTTCAACACTCAAAACTTTAAACTGAGCTAAACACTCAAGCATAAAAAATACTCGTGGGATGCGTTATGATACAGATTCAGAATTTGCCTCAAGAAATGGAATTATATGTAACCTGTGAAATCGTCCAAGGAATTTACCTCCTCAGCCCTCAACAAACTTGCTATAATACAATCTACTACGAAATGCATACATGAATTATGATACAGGATGATAGAAGGTAAATTACAATGGCCATGGCAGTGGCAATAGCATGCCGGAAGGATCGAAGAAATAACACAAAAAATTAAGCGTGTCTACGGATACTCACACACTATCCACACCTGCCTAAACTTTGGGAGGAAAAATCTTGGTCAGTACTCAAGACTTCATAACTTGCAAGCTATTGGGAACTTGTATGATGATACTGGTTTCAATTCTTGATAATATTATAACCTTTGATTATGACAATAGCAACCGGCCTCAGCTTCAAAAAAGTACAGTCAACAGTGTCGGTCTTGTTTGAAACTTTAAAACTTAAAAAGGTCCAACGTGTGACACATAACACATCCAACATCCATGTCCTGTCTCCTAGTTATCTAGCCATAAATGAGATCCCCACATTAACTCTGTGATACGAACTATAGGAAGATGGTATTTGTAAGTGATGCTAATGAGATGATTTAGACGAGTGGTTTGGTATTTGCTAGGTATGAGATACGACGACTTTACATGTCTTGAAAAATGCGTTCATCTCATCATCCTCATATGTTTATGCATACATGTTGGTTGTTTTTGTTATTTTCTGATTAATTATCACAATCCGCAAAGAGACTGTCAGCAGTGTGGGTAATAAATTTTTACAAACTTGGGCTACATGGTTTCTATAGATAATCGGTTATTTTAATGTGACATTGAGTGAGTCTGATTTAACTGGTGGTTGGGGTGTGGATAAATTACTTTTCATGAGCACTACACTTTGGTAATTGATTACGCTTTTGCTAATTGGGATTAGGTTGCTTACTAATATCTGTACTTTTTTATTTTTTAAATAAGATAAATACACTAACTCATCGGATTATGTCTCTAAATAAACGATAAAGTCACATTGATACCTTGTTATTGATGTTGCAGGAAATGCTTTTTATAAAATTGCTAACACTGGATCGAATAGGAGACATAAAATATAGGTGTAAATGATTAAATTAATTAGCAGAGACAAATCTGAGTAATGATTAAGGAGTGGGATAGAGAAGTTTAACGGTATTGTTAACGGTGTGATTTAAAATTTAAAATCGGGAGAAACTTTGTCCCCTGAGGCTGCAAGTTGAACGTTTTTAAATTATTTTGTTGTCTTGTGGGTGCGGAATCACAGTAGGTAGTATCGCAATTAACCTAGAAAATTTCCTCATTTTTTTCTCAGCTCTAGTCTTTACCTTTTTTATTACTTTTGATCCTACGCTTCATTTTACTATCATTTTCCTTCAATCGTCATCTCACTGTATCAACTCAAAAAAGGAGTTTGTTTTTCTTTGCCTTGTTGCTCGGATAAAGAATCAAACCAAAACATCCTTTTCCTTTCGAAAATGTTCCAAACCTATTATCTAAATTTTAACAAAATGTAATGCACAATTTTAAAGTAAATTAAAAGTAATCTGACTGATTTTGTAGGTTTTAGTGTATAGTATAGTTAGAAATTCTAAGTATTAGCTCGAATTCAGGTTTGAGTTTAGAATTGTTACATAAATTAGTCTCTGTATTGTACAGTGCATTCGTAACGCATCGTAGGGTTAGTATGCGAGGCATCGGGTTTCAATACTTCAAGATTTTGTACTACCCGTAATTCTTTCGGAAAGAATCAATTATTTTTTAAATGGCCTTATTTGTCCTAAAATATGAATACATGAATTTTAATTGAAAACACATGTTCATTATTAAACTATCAAATCCCAAGAGATTTTTTTAAGAGAATGTCCATATCTCCAATGCTCTTTTAGTTCGATTCTACTCCAATTTTTCAATTGAATTGTCACAATCACAAACGTTTTATTAAGAAAACTAGAGACTATTAATTCCGTGCTGTACTAAATAGGTCGAAAGCTTAATCTAGTAAATTAGAAAAAGAATTTATCCTGGGAGAATCCTAATTAATCTTTAACTAATCTGATTTATCATTTGTACCTGATCAAGTTCAACATTAACAAAAACTATTATTAATACATTTAGCTTTTCCCACAATCAACTACAATAGTAACTTTTAATTTGTACGGAAACTCTCCCTGTTGATCAAACAATAGTTACAAATAAAGAATTTACAGCTTTACGAGCTTTAAATGATTAAAAGTACATTGACCCCTTTCTACATAGTGTCATGTCGGTCACTTCTATAATGTCTACTAAGCCTATTATGTACAATTGCGGTGTTTAGCCCTTCTTACTTATTTCTCTCTAACTTTCACTTGGATAGATCTCTTGCTGAGGCAATAGTCATCCCCTTATCCATCATACAATCACCATCATCATCTACACCATTGTCATCTTCCTTTACTAGTTTTTTTACAACACCAAGGAAAGTTGATATTATCCCTATCCTTATGAACCCTCAAATACTTTACGCATAATAGGGTTAGCATATTGTCATTCAGCTAATGGTCAATAACTCTTGAAAAATTTGACAAAAAAACAAATAAAACTCTAGAAATTATTCTTGACCAAACGAAGAAAAAAACCGATCTCGATGAATATTCATATTTTATAAATTCACATCATGAAGGAGAATGCAAACCTGAAAGAAAGTTTTAAATCCACTATCACCATCAACTATTCCAAATTCCTTACTGCATGCACTAGGAGACAAAAAAACTAGCGAATTTCGAGAATGCTAAATAAGACGATCAGACAAGAAAAGATGCATGCAGTAACTACTAGACCACCACCACCATTATTAAAACTGACCGATATAAAAAAAATAAGTACAGACCGCTCTAAGGTATAACATCTAACATCCTGTCATATAGCATCCGTGTGTCGGTCTACTCTTAAATGGCTTACATTATTTAAATACCAGATTGCAGATCCAAAAATGAAATCGAAATCGAAAAGGGGGAGGAGATGAGCACATTTAAACATGATAACAGGATGGCTATTACATTTAACTTGGGCAAATTCTGTAATACGGTGATGTCTATCAGGATCTCAATTTAAGAGGGGGAAAAAATCCAAAAAACGCAATGAGACAACGAGAGTTGACTAGGCAGTTCAAGTTCAAGACTTCAAAAGCTCTATTGGATGATATGTATAAAAAAAACGTGAGTGGTTTGATGATGGATAAGTGAAACTTTTTCCTAAAACGATCAGAACATGCAAATTCAAATAGGTACTCACCCCGTGGATCCCATCATTCCCATCACACAAACCAATGTTTGTAAAACTGTACTAAAAAAGTAGTATGTATGAGTTTAAGTACCAAGATATGAATAATATCGAGAGATTGTTTAGATACGTGTGAGAGTAGAGGTCAGAGGTTGATGACAAGAAGTCAGGGGTGTCTCGTGCATGCTAGTAAGGCCAGACTCGTTGGTACAATGTAGTTTGAAAGCAAATCGAGTTGTCAAAAGCGGAAAGAGGCAGGTGCAAAGCAAGTTATTTCCTCCGGTTGTGTTTCCCTTTTGTACAGATTAGCTTGGCTAGCTTTACTAAGAGTGTGTGTTATATTATAATATTATTGTTCATACATGAGGAACACACATTGAAATATGTAGGATTGTAGGTTGGTCTGTATTAATAATAATGTATGATGAAAGAAGGTTTCGAGGTGATACGAGTTTAGGGTGGAAAGTGGAGAAAAAAGTTGCTTTCCGTCTCCCATTCACCATTGTTGGTCTACGTATTGTTGTATTGGATTGTAGAATTGCAATTTGCCAGTTGCAATACATCATACACTTGATTTTGCATTGGCACTCGCCCCACCCGCCAACCGGAGGAGTTGGATCTTCCAATTCGAGTCCTTGCTTTCTGCAACAAACTAAACCACTCCAACAATCCAACAAACTAACAATGAACCATGCCTCCGCCTATCCTTAGCTATGAAGGAATTATCATACAAAATCCTAGCCAAGCCACTTCTTCTTCACACTTGGTCCATTATAAGGTGAAACAAATGAAAATTTCTAATGCTCAAGAACCTGTATGGACCAATGTATAGGGTGGCATAAGGGTGGCTGAAGAATTCCCAAAGATCATCACCCCCAGTGCACCCGTCTAGAGACGGCCTAGCCTAGGCAAAGCACTAAGGCAACTTAACTAACTACTAAGGTAACTAGCTAACTACTAAACCGAACTGCTTTCCCCTTCTTCATTGACAAGTTCTGGGTAGTTATAGTAAGGGAAGGTAGGATTGCATTGGATTCCACGTACCTTACCAATCCTGGGGATGAGGGATCCTACTCATTCCTGCTTTCTTACGATACGAAATCCTTGTAGACTTGTAGCTCATATAAAAGGTGTTCATCCATCTGTCCATTGATTCAGTTTAGTTTCTTCACTCTTTCCTTGCACTTATCACTGCTTATCATTCAAAAAGGGATACGAGCTCCCCAAGCACAATAACAAAGTAAGATAACACTACGAATATCATTTGTATTTTTTAGCTAAGAATTTTCCTAAAATCTCGGGGAAGAAAATCCAAAATCGAAAAGGACATTTTCAAAAGTTTTGTGTTGAATAATTTGAAATCATACTATTGGACGGTTTTATATTTATTGCAAAATATATTTTGCACTTTAAACGGAAATCACACTGTTCACACTGTGTGCTTTCACCGGGATGGAAGCTACATATGGAGTTGTGTGTTTGGCATGGAGAGGATCGGGATACATGGAAAAAGTGAGCTTCTGGATTGCATGACACAAGGATCGAGGATTTTTTATCTCCAGATTGGATTTTGGATGGATCTCTTTGGTTTGGTTTCACAAATTGTGAATTACAATTTTTTCTATACAGAGAGATCAGAAAGTTCAGATGTGATCTGATTCAGAACAGATCCATGAAGATTAAAACACTTTTCATTAATTAGCATATTTTTTCATCACTAGAGATCATCTAGGATTTTATAATGTTTCTCAAGATTAGATTTATTTATATGGGTACTATGCACAACCCTTGAACCCAATTTACTTATAAATTTTTATCAAGCGTAACTAAATCTCAAGTCCATTTCTGGTCAGTAATACCGGTTCTCTGAAACTTTGTTTTAGTAAACCAAATTCCTACACGTTTCAAGAATACTAATCAAGTTCATAACAGTTTACATAATTCACCATAATTACTCTTGGTCGTTGTGTAGAAAACAATTCATAATTCTCAGTCTTAAGTCAGTAATCCGTATTCCCTTTTAAAATTCCAAACCTGTCCCTCTATGTCTTCTAACCAACTAGTCTTTTCATAATTAATAGCTCATAACTGTTTACATAAATTGCCCTTGATGGAGATTTAGAAATACATTCAAGTAATCAGGTTATCCTAGGCCTAAACTACCCCGATAGGAAAAAGACCGATAGCCCACCAATAAACTAGCCCTTTGAATGAACTAAACTCTTATAAAACTCAACTGGTAGACCAGTTTTGTACGATGCAAAATGTGTATGTAAATCAAGCTGACATGTTTTTCCTCCCTTTATTCAGACCGGCATCATTGTACAAATATTAAGTATCCTTTAAGCAAACAATGCTAACTACTCATGTGTTTTTTACACTCGGGCCAGATTTTATTCTTTAATTCATTTAGAAGCATGTAAAACGGTTCAGCCTATATTCATTACCAAGTGTATGAAGAAAAAAATGGAGACAGTAGTAGATAAATTAGCCCGAGTTTGTATAGAAGGCAGAAAAGCAAGTATCAAATAATGATTCATGAAGGATGGGTTTCCTGTTTGACCAGTTGAGACCGTAGATGAGTGCCAGTGCAACCTCATGCCCCATTTAATCTCGACCCATGCAAGTCTCTGTGTTTTACTTATCAAGACTACTCTGTAGACTATAAAGTTTAGTTGGTCGGTTTAGGGGTACGATAGGGTGATGAGATGGCTTATTATTTTATTTGCAACCCTTTGGAAACTTATCAACTCATATTTCATCTGTCTGAGGTGTAGGTGACCGTGCATCCATTACAAACAAGTTGTTCACTTCTTCACAACCGTTTTGGTTTGGTTTCTTAATCGTTCAACTTTAGAGCTTGCCAATGCCAATCCCAAAGGGTGATTGTAATTTCAAAGTCTAATCCATTATAAAATTTAGATGTATCCATACGGATAAGTTTTGGGTTGAAGTTCACCCTCGTCCTAGAGAATGGATAAATAGGCTACTAGCATATAATATGAGCCAAAACTTTTGTTTAAATATAGGAATAGCTTTTAATTCCTTGTTTTCCTTCATACCTAGTTGTATATTAAGTTACGGACGGGAGTAGACGACCCATGAACTCATCAAGAAGTTTTTTTTTGTAAATTTTTCGTTTGCACTACTATACATATGTGTATGTAAGCAATTTAATCTTTCACGTGTGGCCGTAGCTTGTGTTTTAGTACTGCAGTGCAGCAGTCAGAATTATTAGACCATATAATGAGTTACCACCATTTAAAGCTCACACCTTATGAGCAAGTAAAGTTTGAAGATTACAGATAGAGTTCAGAGATAAGGATGACTGAGGGGATTCCACATATCAGGATTTATGTGTGAAAGCCAGTACATAATTCTTTTTAGGATTTGAAAATCATTTACAGAAATGCAGCCCACAATTCACAGGCTCAGTAGGCTATATGTATCAATAATTAATAAAAATTTAGCTGTTACAGGCTTGATGATGCTCCGTTAGGTATATTTCAGATATTTCTTGCTAGAAACATTAGAGAGTACGTTCTCTTGTAAGCTGCCAAAATCCTAGATAATTACTCCGTCTTAATAACTACTTAGTCATATATGTGTTAGGCAATTAAGGATTTTGGCAAAGGACGTGAGAGAAATTTGATTTGAGTCCTAAGCCCCGACACCACCACCAATACCACTTTTGGGTGTGTAGAAAGTTTAATAAACTTAAACTCCTTAGGGTGTCGAGGGTGACACTTTCACCTCGTAGCCTAGATCCACACTTACATCCCTCTCTCCTCGCGTTCAACGTTTAACGAGCCAAAGGGGAAATAAACCAAAGCCACTACACCATCTTGAGTACGACTTTCTCCATGCCGACTACAACACACAACTCCAGCCTTCCTCCTGGATTCGACTTTGGATTTTGAAAATCTTTCGTGAATTATGAAATTCTAGAACTGCTATGAAATGTCAAAGTGTTTTTGTAATGATGGATTATCTAACGGCTTGATTTTTTTAATTAGATAAACCATGAATAAAATATTATTCGTCACGCTTATGTGCCTCGCGGTAGCATCCGCAGCTACTAAAGCCAAAACGGCCGGTGCTTCAAGCAAGCGAGGTTTCGGAATTGGAACCCATGACGCTCACCCCGAAGTCGTTCACGTTGGACATGGAGGACATGGAGGTGGACACGGAGGCGGTGGTGGTGGTGGTGATGGATGGGGTGCATCCCAGAAAGGTAACATTCCAATTTCTGATTACAAATTAATATAATACAAGCTAGACTGTTAGGAATGAGGATATGCATTAGTTTAGGTGACACAGTTGACTTAATTGGAATTCTTTTGGCATTCCTCACAGGTGACTACCCAGCTTTAGCTGATATTGTTGCCCTCGTCCTCAACTTGTTGGTCTTGGCTGCTTTCGGTGGCTTGGTCTACATGCTGTTGTCTCCCCTTCTCAGTGACGGACATGGTGACGGATGGGGCCGTGCTGCCAGCTCTCCATACTTCGACGCTGCTAAGGATGGAAGTCTTGTATCCAGAGTTCTTAACTCTATTGACTACGTTGATACCACTTTCGCCGTTATGAAAATCCAAGGAGATGGGTGCCGCAAACGAATTGCTTGCGAAATGGAGCGTACCGCTGGTCGTAATAAGATCTTCAACTATGCCACCGGATGGTTCAGGTACATGCCCTACCCCTTTACGCACACCTAACCTATATTTACGTATCTCTTTTCAAAGTTACCCAACTGAGTCGAAGCTCAAAGTTAGTGAAGAAAAAAAAGAAGATTTTATAGGCATGCAGACTACTAGTTTTGGATTATAGCCAATATTACATTTCTAATTTAATACACAATTCATGAACTTCTCGACTCTTCACCCAACAGATCTATAGATATAATCAGAGTTTAATCATTTTTATTATATTTTCCATAAATAATAGGAAGCAAATGAGGAGCATGGACTTCTACAAGGATGCCGTGGTCACTGGAGATAAGCAAGAGGATTGCACTGTTCAATACCCCGATTGTACCTACACTTTGGTTGACAAAGTCGGTAAATGGGTCAGCAATTAAATAAATATACTAATCCCTTAAAAATTTGACACCCTATTTAAACCCCCAAATGATGTCATCGTCAAAAAAAGCCTCGAATGTATTTGTTGAAACTGTTGTTGTTATTCCTTAAATATTGTTATTATTATTATTGAAAACCCAAACAAAACGCAACTGTTGATAATGATTAAAATATATTGTTGATTATCTTAAATATTACGAGTCTATTCTCCCAAAGCAAGTCTAACATCTCATAATGGATACCAGACTTTCTAAATCCTTTCCCATTATATCTGCCAAATATCTAAATGCATAGAATAATCCCGAGTACTAACTTCTTCAAAAATGACTCTTAATTCGATAAACTACTTTCCATAGATGTTATTATGATATTTAAACACACAGAGACTTATTATGTCTGTTTGTGAAAATCAACAGATCCACCTGGGAATAAAGAGCTATTTTTATACGAATAACCAATAGTTCATCTTAAGAGATTTCATTTTTGTCAAAAACACAATACACGCAAGCAAAACTTTATTCCTAAAGTACTGTTCATTAAGATAGATTTTTAAATTAACCACTTACATTCATAAAAATTCAATCAACAATTTAAAAACAATTCTGAACTGTTATAGCATACTTAACTATTATCAGAGCTTGGACATCACATCACATTAACAACACGAAACATCATTTAAAAACTTTTGCATTAGACACGCCTTAACAATCTACATTGAACACAGATGAGGAATTTTTGACGTTTATTATTGTACATTACTACACAATACACTGAATTGGTTTTACCACATTATTACCCATTTGCTCTTGTGGTCACTTGTGTAACAAAATATTGGGACATGTTAAGTTTCCGATAATTAATACTCGCAATAATTATCATAAAGCAAGTTATTATAAGTTATGTTATGACACTTCGTTAAGTTCTTTGAGAAAATAGAAATATTTTAAAGATGAGCCTGGCCGTGCTGACGTAAAAATATAATTTACAGCTTGAGTTCTTCAGGAATTGGAACCTTGGCTGCTTCGAAAAACACTCTGAAAAATTCAATAATTTCATATTAAAGTATTGAAAAGAAAACGGATTGGAATCAGTCATAAACTAGCCGTCATTTACTTGTGAGAATATTTTGAACGAATAGTCTTGAGATGGGATGGAATATTGGTCAGGTATGCGTGAATACGGTGGGTCAAATCAAAAAGGTCTTCCGATGAATAACCACTGTAGTACTCTAGAGTTTTATTCCACGGATCTTTCACACCCTTCATAGCCAGTGCTAGCAAGAGACCTGCAGCGGCCATCATAGAGTCGCGAACGTCAATGAAGTCGTATTCCATTAGTGACATTTCTGAGATGTACCGTGCGAGTGTCAAAGTGTCCATGTCCAATTTGGCGCACTATAATATTCCAAAAATAAACTAAAAAAATGTACTTATCGTCCGGGAATTTTTCAAACGATGGGGAAGACTTACTCTAGAGTACCGTCGCAAGAAACGGTACGACAATGGGACACCAACATCAAAATTCAATGTTCGGAGCATCTTCATTTCCATTTTAATAACGTCTCGCTGTGGGTAAGCGTCGTCACAAATATAACAGAAGTCATCTATAACTGGAGGACATCGTTCCTAAGAAATAAAAATATGCACTCATTTTATTTATGCTGGCGATTGACGAAGAATGTAAAAATAATGTATCAAAGTTGATGAAATTACATCATATTTAGCTGAAATGTAAAGAGCTGTTGTCCCAACTAGTTGCAATTTTTCCCGCTTTACTTGTACTTTACTCAGAAACAAATCCACAAGTTTTACAGCCAAGTATAAAGTTTCATGGTTAAGTTCGAAACTTTCCTAAAAATTTTAATATTTCGAATTGACAACGCATGAGGTTATAATATAACATTTTAAAATTAAGTAGATCAGACAAGACTTTTACCTGCACTTCAACCATCCAATCAACCAAAATGGATCGCATGTTTTGATTAAGCTCGGATTGCTTGTCCAAGTACTTCCTTATCGGAAAACGAGTTTCTCGCCGACGATAGTATGCAAATATGTCCTCTGCATACAATGCCACTTGAAAGGGGTCATTTCCAGACTCCGCATCGAAATCAGCCACACCATGAGGCATTTTTGAACTCTGTTGCAATGAAAGTTCCTCATTTTTACGGTTCTGCTCTTCAACGTCTTGACTGAAAACTCTGTTTAGAAAAATTATAAGATTGATCTAATAATAGTCATTCAGAGAAAATCAATTATCGAGCGTTTTTTACGTTTTCGCTTACAATTGAGTTTCAGGAGAGCTTATGGCAGTTGTATAGAGAGAAGAATCATCGTCTTCTGTGGAGTCTTGAGAGGTGGAAGGAATAGAGCTGGAACTTCTTGTTTTCATGCGATGTCGAACAGCTTGAGGATCGTTAGTTTTCTCGACCTCTACATTTGTGCTTTCACTCGATCTAGTTCTACTGGACCTCGTCTGACGAACAGGCAGCTTAGAAATCTTATCGGCTTGCTTTGTTCTCCCTATATTTTGATCTTTGTCCTTCTGTTTTGCCTTTTCTATATTTTCGTCCACTCCGCTCGGTCCAACCTGGGTTTCCAGATCATCCGAGTTCAACAAACTCCTAGATCTCAACCTCGTCATAACCTTAGGAGGATCATTTGCTATTGCTTTCTCTAACTTTGCTTTCTCCTTATTGGACACTGTTCCCTTTTTCTTCACGGCCTAGAAGTTAGTACGGTTAAAGAATATAATTTACAGGCTCCGTCTTAATTGACTGATTTACTACAACTTACATTATTAGTTAGGTCTCCTAACGCTGACCGCTTCTTAAGTGTTGCCTCCATCTTCCTTGGAGATAATTCAGCCTTCCTTTTTCCAGCTCCGGTTGTTTTCTTACTTCCTGTCGGAGCGACTTTACTGCCTCCCACAAATCGATTCATATTGATTCCGGAAAACATTTTAAGTCTGGGTCACAAAGCTGCAATTGATTTAATATTTTCAAACTATTTTTTTGGAATTCACAGGCAACAGGTCAATTTTTAATCCACAATAAAATTCAGGCTTGATGTGGAATCACAGTTAATAATGGCTTCTTTTTTAAAACAGAAAAACTCTTAGGAGGGAATACATTACAATTTTACAAAGCTTCCTTGGAAAAACTACAAGCTTGTGAGATTGGACGCATGTAATAGCTATTGATTACTATTCAAGTCTTTAGTTTACCTTCGTCAGTCCAGTCCAGTCCTTCAGTCTATCCAGTATCAAATCTAGCTCCCTTCAAAAATTATGCAAGTTATACACTATCCTCAGGTAGTGAAACATTAACATTTTAATACAGTGTAAGGTCAACTATAGCTGATAGTCACTTGTAGGACGTTAATACTAATATGCAAACATGGAGTACTGTCCATCTTCTTCTACATCTCCATAATACTCCTATCGAGATCTGAACATCAATCATCTTGTTAAATAACGACTGCATGCAAGGAATTTGAGCCTCCAAGTCAATCCAGAAGACTAGACTCTGTCTCATATTCATATCTCATCTGTTTATCTGCAAACTAATACTGACTACTCATTGCACACTGCAATTGTTCATGCTGTGTGCTGTATGTCAAAGATTTTAAACTGTCCACTGAGCTAGATTTCAATGGAATTGATATAAGCTTCACAATTAAAACTTTACAAGTGGCATGAAATGGAGGTGAACGAAGTACTACTCTTCGTCGAGCTTCATTCGTCATTCATAATTACCCGTCCCGGTCCCACCACCCCACTATTCAAATATATTGCACTAGCGCTGGTAATTAGTAATTTTAGTAAAGAGACAATATCTAAAATCGAATTCGAGTATTACACGCTTAGAAATGCAAAGGAAATAGTGGCCCACATGACATAGTATGACCTACCTTTACTCGTCAGTCTCTCGGTGTACAGGCACAGGCAGTCACAAATTTTTGGCTTCAGGGCTGTTGATTGTCCAGCCTGATGAGAAAGGGCGCTTCTTCCTCACAGATAAAGGCGGGGGCCTGTTACCACAGCGACAAATTCATAATTTTTTTCTTCAAAATCTTACAAAATGACAATTTATTTTACTATTTGATCTTCAGACGAATGCCTTTACTACTCAACGCTTGATGCCTGAAACGTAACCCTAACTGTGAACTGCAACTGAATTCTCTAAATTAGTCTAAATATCTGAGGATACTTGTGATTATCGTGAATATCAAATATAAATAATCTCGCTGAAACTTGGTCATCCAAACCAACTACGAAGCAATCAACGCAACAGGGTCAACGAACAAATGTAATGAATGTAGGTATTACTTGTGATGATTGTTAAACTGGATACTGGCTGCAGCAGTAGAACTTGCTGTGTGTCGTGATAAGCAAGAATAAAGACCGTTGACTTTATTATAATGAGTTCAGTTCAACAGCTTGTAATCTCCATCCATCTGCTTGCAACCACCACGACCACCACTGTTTCTAATAGTTCAATCTACTAAGAATAAAAGTTTAAACGGTCTCTCGAACCTAAATGCATGGAAATAGTGTATGGAATCCAAAAGGGTCTCCCAATAATGACAGTTGTTGCCTCTTTTATCTTGTGTACAATTTCAAATAGAATAATCCCAACGGTCACTTTCCTCCTATTTGTTCTTTGCAGAGGTGGAAGGTTGGGTTCGGAATTGTAGCCAATCGTCCAAGTACTTGCACAAATTTGGGATCTGAAGGGTGGCAACTTTTTCAAGAATTTGGTGCAAGGGTTGCAGAGAGCTGGAAAAGCAAGGTCCGCCTTTTCTTCGGCTTCTCTGTTGTTGAAAAACCTGGAAAAACCTCAGGTTTCATCTCAGTGGGTGCGGGAAAGATAAACTAGCAGACATTCGGCTTTATTCTCCGTGTTTCCAATTCATAACTTGAGTTTTTTGTTTAAAATAAAAAGTAAAAAGTAAAATTTAATTGTTGAATGCTGAATCGTACTGAGACACAATTAGGATACATAGGAGAGAAATATTTACTTAAATATCAACATTGAAGGACTTTTGTGTTTCAAAAAGAGGCTAAGTCGTGGTTAAGGAACAAGTCCTTGGGAAATAGCACATAGCGTAGCACACTGCACAACCTTAGGTTGGGTTCAGGGTTGGGACTGCTCGGACGCGCTGGGCCGGATGCTTTTATTTTGGCTTCAGTCTGAGCAATTTAAAAGGTAATTCAGAGTTTATGTTTTTTATACTAAAGTTGAGCATCACACAGTTGACATTTTCTTGATTTGGTTGATAGTGTACGAATTTGAATGACTGGGATACATGCAATTAATGCATTTTATGAACTAGATACATAGATATAACTATATTTTGTGTTAACTTGTTACATGACTTATATTGTTGAGTGTACGATGAACTTTTGCATCGTATAAAAATTCTTATTGTTTGTATTTACTCGTAATCTCTAGGTTACTTAACTTGTCGATTGAGATAGGAAGAAAGAAGATCGTGTGCAGACTGCCATTGGGGTGTGGGGACGGTAGTGTTTTGAGAAAGGACTAGGAGAGGGTTCTGTCTGGATTACATTGAATACTGGGCTTCGATTTTGATTTCGAATAGAAAGAAAGTTATGAAAGCATGTCTTCGGATCTAAACTCACGTAGCAGGGCTCCACCACCACCAAGAGGAATTCTGAAAAATAGAGAAAGAGATGGATCTCGATTTGGAGGTCAAGGAGACTCAATGACAGGAGAAAGTCATCAAAGCAGCATGATGAATCCAGGTCCTGGAGGTTCGTGGATGACTGGAGGAGGTGTAATGAGTGGAACTGGAAATATGGCTGGTGTTAATCCGTCTTCTATTGGAATTGGAAGTGATATTGGGTAAGAAATACTTGTATGGATGTATGCCTGCAATTGTCAGACGGATCTATTTTTGTGATGTTTAATTTGCACAAGGCTTGCAATTCTTGTATCAGCTGTGTGTTTTGAATGTCATTATCTCTGTATGGGAAGGTAGATAAGGGAAAGAAAGGGAAATTGATGATGCTGAGTGGAAATTAAGATGAGATAAGCATGTCCAAAGAAAGTTCTAAAAACTGACAGTGAATTACTGATGGGTCGTGTAATGTCATGTCATGCAATGGGAATGGGAAAAGGTGTCGTGATGGGGAGAGATATCATCTTCAAAAAAGAGCAGGTATTTCTTGCATGAAATCCTCTTCATTCTTGGTTCTAATTGATTGATCCGAGGTGTCACATTTGTTGATCTGATGATTGATATATCACAGAAAAATGAAAGTGAAAAGGAGATGATATTTAATTGTAATTAAATCTAACACGTCCTGAATGAATGACAGTACCAGGACATGAATATGTCTGCAAGAACTAGAGATGTCATTGAAGACGCACTTGTGGTTGAGGGTAAATTCAACTAAGGTTTCATACGGCTTATTTGAATCACTATCAAGCTCGAATTGTTTTAGATCATTGTGGGGAATCAAAATCCTGCATTTTCTCGACTATAAGAATTTTATCTAGTGAAGTGTGTACTCTCTCACTTTCTGGCTAGATTGGAGCATTCACTTCGACAAAAGTTGAGCGAATTTATTGCACAGAAAGCGGTGATGCTTTTCAAACCCCTAACTCCTGAAGAAATGCCTCTGGCTGAGGTTAAAGGAACACAACAGAACTCTGAAGGTAACTAACTACTTTTGACGCTTTTGGTTAGAATATTTAATACTAATTAATTGTGTTTCTTTCAGACCACTATGGAGTAGTACCGTCTCTTGACCACTACCTACGAGTCGATACATCAGAAATTCGTCGATATTTTTTCCAAGTAATTGAATTTTTAGCTTAAGGATTATGGTTGGAATTAGGAAGAACTAAAAGTAAGTTTCTGTGTTTCATAGAATGTTCAAGTCGGAGATGTTCTCATTGCATCAGTCGCTTCAAAGAATCCATCTGGCTTAATGTTGAAACTCCTTTCTACCGATGGAGGAAAGCATATTGTTTTGGAGGACTTGGGAATAAAGCCATTCTGCCCATTAAGTCAAACTGTGGCACTTACAGACTCTAGAGATCCTAACAGGACATATGACAGTGGAGATCTTGTAAGGGTGGAAGTAATTGAAGTGTCGGCAGACAATGAAAAGCTTGTCTGTGGAATGAAAGGTGTCACTTTAAGTCCAGAAATGCAGCACTCATTTCACCTTGGATTGATATCCCGTCATGATCTTCCTCGTCAGTTTACGTGAGTAAAACTAACTTTAAATTCAAATTCTCCCAACAAGTAAAAGAATTAACTTTATCTGTATTGATGTTTTTGCTGATTTCATGTCGATCATAGGTTGGCGAAAGCGGACGGCGAGTCAAGAACCAAACGAACCTATGAAGAAATGTTGATTAGCAGTTCTGGGTTTCATAATCCAAACAATATCAGCCATTTGGCTTCAACAATGGGAATCTTTAGTACCAAAAATAGCTTAATGGCAGGATTAAGGTATACAATAAAAGTTAAAAAAGTCTGAAGTTATCTATACCGGTTTATTACTTTAAATTTTGATTTATTTTGATGTAGGGGTGTTTTCCCTTCTAAGGAAATGGCTTCTCAATTGCGACGGGTTCAAAACGCAAAGTGGGCTCATGGAAATGTAGCCGAAGGAATAAAATTTTTCAAAATGGGAAAATTTACGGAAGCATTCCAGTGTTTGAATAAAGCCCTTAGTATTGATGCTGAAAATGTCGAAGGCCTTGTTGCTCGTGGCGCCTTGTGAGTAGAACTTACGTTCTTAGTTTGCAGATTCATTTGAACCATAGTAGGATCTTCTGAATTAGTTAACTCTATTTGGGTATTTTATAAAGATAGAAAGAAAGATTGAATGACATTCCCATCACGGCTTTAGTAGAATACGACGGAGTAATATTCCGCTTATGGTCTTATTGGTCTTACATTCCCATTTTCCCATGGTTTATGTTGTTATTTGAGTTTTCGTATGTATTCAAGTCCTTCATTTGATTTTTTTGTGGTCCTACAGGTATGCTAACAGTGGAGGCTATGAAAAGGCCATAGATGATTTTGAATCAGCTCTAAAATTCAATCCTGCTCACTATAATGCCAGAAAATATTTAGCTGAAACTCTGGTAGCACTGGGAAGACAGTAAGGAGTTTAATCTTTAAAGAATTGAAATATATAATAACACAAAGATGTTACATACGCGAGTACAGCATTATTATGAATTTGTGGTATAATCAAAATGATTCCGTTTTTACAGGCAAGAGGAAACAGGAAAGCTAGAAGATGCTGTTGCATCATACTCCAAATGTCTTGTAGTGAAACCCGATCATAAAGACGCAAAGGAGGCATTGTGGACTTTATTCGAGAAAACCAACAAGTTGGACCTAACCAAGTTACCCGTACCAGGAGCCGCTGCGAAGATTCTAGAACTAAAAGAAAAACTGAAAGCTATATTACAGACTGAACTGGGGATGAAACTCGAAGGGAAATCTGGCAAGGATAAAAAGAAAAGGAAAAAAGGTCGAAGAAACTCATCCGGTTCTGACGATGGCTCATCATCCTCTTCCTCCAGCGAATCAGACTCGGATTCTTCGTCCTCGGATGATTCTGATAGAGGAAAAAAGAAAAAGAAGAATAAGAAGAAGAAGTCGAAGAAAAGTAAGAAGAGCAAGAAAGCTCGAGATGACTCTAAGATTCGAGAATTATCTCTTAGTCCCTTTTCTAAGCGACTGGTTGACCCTCGAGGAGCAGCTGGCTCAGGTTTGGCTGGATTTAGTGAGTCGACTTTTGCAGAATGGGGTCAACAGTTGGGAATATCGAAACCGGAAAAGAAGGGTGAGTCATCTTCATCTTAACTCTTATTTGTTGCCTTCAATGAACTTAAATGTAAAATTTATCTGATTTCTTATGTGAAATCATAGACGAGTCTGACGATGAATCTAAAAGGTCTGGAAAGAAATCTAAAGATAAAAAACGCTCGAAGAAAAAGGAAAAGCGTAAGAAGCGTAAACGAGGATCTTCATCTTCCTCCTCATCCGAATCCGATGTGTCTAGAGGTAAAGACAAAAGAAAATCCAAGCATGCATCTGCAAACGCGACTCAAAATACGTAAGACGTTCTTTAATTTCTGTTTCAATCTAGGTACTCTGAATTAATAAACTGTGTCCTCCGTTTTGTAGGAGTATTGAAGGAATAATTCCTGATTTAGGAGAGCTAGAAGCAAAATTAAGTGCTTATTACTCTAAAATCGAGCAAGAGAAGATTGACCCAGTGATACCCCCAGAGGCTGTTAAGATCACCGTGGAGCAAAACGTAAGCCACCAACATCAACATCCACGAGACTCTTACGATATCCCTGCTCGAAAAATTCAGATGAAACCAAAAGCGGAAGAGCTGCATGACCGGGACCCCCGAGATCGGTAATTATATTATCTCAAAATTATAACCTTGTAGAACATAGACGGGCGTTTTGGGAGCCCCCATCCCCCTTTTGACTAAGTGCCCCCAAAACCCCCAAAGCCCCCATCCCCCTTTTGACTAAGTGCCCCCAAAGCCCCCAGAGCCCTCATCCCCCTTTTGACTAAGTGCCCCCAAAACCCCCAAAGCCCTCATCCCCCTTTTGACTGAGAGCCCCCATCCCCTTTTTGACTAAGAGCATCCATCCCCAAAGCCCCAAGGGGGCTGGGGGCAAGCCATTTTGTCCGTCTATTGGCATCTATGTTGTAGAATACTTTAAACGGATAGACTGCGCCCATTTCTCTCCACCCGCGGATAATATGGAATTACAAACGGTTTTAAAGTCATAATTGAATTAATCATAGGCATCAGCAACAGTCTGTGTCTGCGGGAGGCTGGCATGAAACAAAACTTGGAAAAATTGAACTACGAACTGATGATTATGGAAACTACATTCAACCTGAAAATATGTTAGCTTAAACGCAATTGTTAAATTAAATTTATTAGCTGGGTTCAATTAACTCTACTACTATTTTCACTCGTTTTAGAGTCCGAACAGTCCACAATGATACCTCCTCCACCTCAGAACCGAAACCAATTAAATTTGAAATGAAGTTTAAAATGGCTGGTGCTCCACCACCACCGACAGGTAAATCTGAACCTCAGTCCAACCAGAATGAATCCGGATCCAAATGGAGGCCATTAGGGTCAGCACCACCTCCAACGGACGGGGACAAAGAAGAATCGCAATCACCTGCCAAACCTGAAATTAAAAACCCATTCGAAGTTCAAAGATGGGACGGAAAAGGCAAAGAGCTGGACAGAAACTATAGAGGTCGAAAGTCGAGGTCTCCATCTCTAGGTCGACGTCGAAAGCGCTCCAGAAGTCGTTCATATTCCAGCTCATCGTATTCACGAAGTCAGTCTAGGTCACGGAGTCGAAGTCGTTCACCCAACAGAGGCCGGCGTTATCCTCGTCAGGATCGTGGTGGTGGTGGTGACCGACGGGAATTTAGAGGAAGGGCTCCAGTAAGATTCTTCCGAGGTTACAACAGTAGAGGTTCAAGACGCCCATTCGTACAACGGGGTAGAACTAGAGGAAACGGTCCTAGCCGAAGTCGATTCCGGAATAGATTTAGTCGCAGTATGTCAGGATCACGATCGAGGTCAAGGTCCAAGTCGAGGACAAGAAGAAGCCGTTCTAGAAGTCGTTCCAAGTCCACTGATAGGCGTAGAGATCTCCGAGAAGCTATCGATCGCAAGGTATTTAATTTCAAGCCATATCTACTTCATACTATTTTGAAAGTTTAAAAAACCCAAATCGTAATTCTAAATTATTTTTTATAGGATCGGCCCAGCCCTGGGAAGGACCGGAGAGATTATCCTGATAAAAGGGCCATTGAGAATCCTAAAAATGAGGAACAGTCCAAGGATATAGGAAAACCTATTGAAGAGGAAGAGATTCAGATTGGAGGTTTCACCACGACAAAAGCATCAGACGTGGAGGAACTGTTGGATAAAAGAAACGCAGAGAAGAAGGAAGAGCTGAGGAAGAGCAATCCTGACTTTTTTAGAAACTAAGGACTAACTAAGTATTTAAGTAGAGTCTCGTCACCCTTTCATTTGAATTTAAATGGTTTTTCTTACACATTCACTGTAACAATTTTTGTTTCAAAATACCTACGTGCTTATTATTACCTAGTTATTCTGTGTGTACGGCGTACACTCCAATCTGCATAGATTTAAATTACTTCAAACATCAACTTTACTAGATAAATTACATATCTTTGTTGAATCGTTGTAGGTTAGTTTACGTCCATTAATCACCTTTATTTAAGACTTCTAGTACTTGTTTGTTGAAATAAATTGAAATCTGGTTTTTGTTGTAAAAAAGTAAGTGTGTGTTTTGATTTGAGTGTTTTTGAGTATAAGATCAGCAAAGAACATAGAATGCATAAAGGCGGCATTCAAATCGACACATTTGAGACCGGTATGAGTTGTGAAGAATGAATGAAAAATTATTCTGTTGTTTTATCTTACTCTAATTTCCAAGTGTCCTGACAATTTTTAGGAGTACTTCCCTTATTTCTATAAGGTTGAGGTTGGAAGTGGCAACGGACCTTAACGTAATAATGGGACTTCCCGAACTTGTTACTGGTTTATCGGAAAACCCCTACTTTGGGGCTGGATTCGGACTTTTTGGGGTTGGAGTTGGAGCTGCATTTCTTCGAAAGTTTTCTCAAGTAATTTATTTAGAGTTGTCATTTTGGTAGACAAGAAGGCAAAGTAGTAATTTTAATTTCTATATATTTTGCACAGTTTGGAATGATCTACTTCCGTAGACACTACATGGTAACACTTGAGGTACCTTGCAAGGACAAAAGTTTCTCGTGGATTCTTAATTGGTTGACTGTAAAGGGAGCTAGAGGCACTCAGCATTTGTCTGTTGAGACTTCGTTTGAGCAGAAAGATTCTGGAATGGTTTTGACCAAGTTCTCTTTCATACCAAGCGTTGGTACTCACTTTTTCATGTATGTTATTTTATATCATATTTACTATTAGGAAAAATTTTACTATTGAAATTATTCGCAAATTAGGGTTGAATGTTCCGAGGTTTCATGATAACCATGATGTGATAAAATTAATTGTTAAAACGTAGGTATCAAAACAACTGGATACGAGTTGAGCGAACGAGGGAACAACATACTCTTGACCTTCACGCAGGTATCCCTTGGGAGACGGTAACCTTTACAGCGTTAGGGCAGAACCGAAATATGTTCTATGATATGCTGGAAGAAGGTGCGTAACCTGTTTATGCTTTTCAAATGCTAAATATGACAATTGTGTTTTAAAAAAATCGTTGTCTCCCATGTGCGTTACAGCTAGAGTAATTGCTTTAAAGCAGTTCGAAGGAAAGACGGTGACATATGTCGCAGTCGGAGCAGATTGGAGACAGTTCGGCCACCCTAAGAATAAAAGACCGATAAAATCGGTTGTGCTAGCACCGGGCCTAAGTTCTCGAATTACTGAAGATATCAGTGAATTCCTTCGGTGTTCAGAATGGTACCATGATCGAGGTAAATTGGAATGTCTGAAAATGAATAAGTAACTCTCAGGTATCCTTCCTGGATTTATATTCGTTTAACAACTAGCTGTTCTTTAGGTATACCTTACAGACGGGGTTATCTACTCTATGGACCACCTGGTTGCGGAAAATCTTCCTTTATCACTGCCCTAGCTGGTCATTTAGATCTCGGAATATGTATACTGAACTTGTCAGATCGAAGTTTGTCAGATGATAGATTAAGCCACCTTCTCGCATCGGCTCCTCAACAAACAATTGTACTATTGGAAGATGTTGATGCAGCGTTTGTTTCTAGAGAAGACTCTGAACACAGTAATTCATTTTTCAATGAATTTCATTGTGATTCTCATTGAACACTATAATATTCTAAAATCATGTAATTGTAGCAAAAACGGCGTATCAAGGATTGAACCGTGTTACTTTAAGTGGATTTTTGAACTGCCTGGATGGCGTAGCATCATCAGAAGGACGCATTCTATTCATGACTACAAATTATAAGGACAGGTATTATTTTATTTTTTATGCTGAAGCTATTTGATTTTCGAAGTTTTTCTAATAAAAAAATTGCTGTAAAAATACAGATTAGATCCAGCCTTGCAAAGACCAGGCAGAGTTGACTTTCAAGCTTTAATTACACATTGTACGAAGGAACAGATGGAAAGCTTATTTTATAATTTCTATCCAGAAGCTACCGGAAGTCAAGTGGAAAACTTTCTAAATCGAATAACAGAACTAGGTTTAGATTCAAAATTAAGCCCTGCAATCCTACAGGGGCACTTTCTAGTCCATAAAAATTCTCCTGAGTCAGCCACGCGCGATGCAGAGGGAATACTAGCTCTTATTCCTAAGCCAAAGAAAGAATGATTTTGAAAAATGTTATTTCCTTATCGTAAAATCCCGTTACTTGTTACGATGTTTTTTTTTGCAAAACTTGGCATTAAAAAGTTCCACTATATTGAGATGAATAATCAGCATGTGTAAAAAGTGACTAATGCAGCAGTAGAAATAAACGAACTATACCAGCATATTATTTTGTTTGCCTTTCGTTCAAGACTTTATTTTCCACTGGATTTAGAAACAAAGGTCTATTAAAAAGTAGAATGTTGTTCGCCATTCCTCCTTAAATACGGCTAGGGTACAGCATCTAGAAAGAAAAATAAACCCAATTATAATTCTACTGATATAAATCTGGAAAATAATCAAATGTATCATCGCAGCGTACAACAAATTTTGAAAATCCAGGGCAAACGAAACTTACGATTCTGACACGATGACCCATAGCTTGTCCAGGGAGATTACGACGGAACTTAGCCCTAACTGATCCGGAGCAACCATGAGGTCTGGTGATCTTTCCCCAGATAAGACGGGTGGAAGTCTTAGGCTTATCTTTCTTTCCAGATACGGTCCTCTTAACCTTGGCCTAAGTACAGGGAACAAAACCATCATAAGAAAATGAGAAACCTTTGGTCAGACTAGGTGCTAAGTTGAAAATTTTAAAATATATTTAATTGATATCAACATCTAAGGGGATTCCTACCCTGTAGACGTAGACAGCCCTTTTGCCAACATAGAAAGAAGCCTCCTTCTGATCCTTACACCCTTCAACTTTCAAAAGTGCGGTGTTTTCTCTCTGATTCCTCAGCCCCCTCTTATACCCTGTGAAGACAGACTTGGCATATAACCTTCCAGGCTTGTACATTGGTCTGGGCAGAGAGGGTTTCGCAACTTTAGGCTTAACAACCTTCTTGGCTGCTGCTACTTTTGCTTTCGCTGGGGCCTTAGCGGCGGGGGATGTGGCTGCTGCTTTGGGCGCTGCTGCCTTCTTGGCAGGGGCTGCTTTCTTCGCTGTGTCGGCCATTTCTTCGGCTAATCTACACAGAGACAAATACACCTTAATTTACTAATTTTAAATACCCAAGTAATTACAATAATTTAAATGATAAACTCACCGATTTCTAAAAGGATTTACAACACGACGAGACGACTTATTGATGAAAGACTACACACACGAGCAGAGGATTCAACACATGCCGGAGCAAGGTGATGCTCTTATGGGGAATCGGAGACTGGCAGATGGGGCAGGGAATGTTCTCAGGAACTTTGGTACTAGGAGGAATACTTTGGAGATGGCTCTCAGTGTCCACATCTTCGTTATGCGCTTCATCGACGGGACAGGAGATTTTCAATTGTAATATTTTTATATGGTTTTTATTTAGAAAAAACCACGGTTTTATGCGTTTCGATGAGTCGATGAATTTGTCATTTATTTTGAAACTGATTTCTAAATGTTTTAAATACTGAATCAAAGCTTGAAAGTTGGCCATGAAATGTAGTAGAACTGAATCTCTTCCCATCCGTTAACGGTTACATCAATACTAACCTATCGAATTATCGATCAAATACTTAAAATTTTAATTTATCAATATAAAGTTATAAACCATTAGATTTTACCATAATATTAGCAAGTAAATCATAACGTCTAGCTGACTCTTTCAGCAACTGATAATAATTATGCATATCAATTTGTAATGTCTACAGTCAACAGTGCTACTACGTTTCATATAAAAAGTCATCGAAACGGACTCGAATGTTGAATAGAAAATTAAATCAATAAAAAAGTATTTTATTTTCTAACATTTACTTAAGCTTGTATTTAAAAATACAATACTAAGTAAACCACTTTACAAATCTGTGTAACGATCGACAATCAAAACACATTAATCATGGAAAGTAATCAAAATAATCTTTCCCTCGACCGTTTGGAATCAATAGCTGTGATTGATATCCTAAGGGATCTGATATGTGGGCTGGAACTGTACACACACGTATTACCTGGGAAAGTTGAAAGAGGGGCTACCCCTCCAGAAGCTGACCCTTACGATTGTACTAATATTAATGGAAATAATAGGTAAAAATAATATTTAGAAATTTCCAATGAAAATACCTATAAAATGTATACACTTATAAAATATGTTTAAAATGGATAGAGACAGTTTCTCAGAAGAATTGGAGTATTTGCCAGAACTTGAAATGTTGAGACGAAGGCTGAGAACACAAGGCAAGTCTGAAACGAATGTCAGTGAACCTGCAGACGCTGACCTGGATGATGAACAGTAAGTGTTTTTTCGCTTCTGTTATCTTAGATTTCATAACATCATTCCTTGCCTTTGTTCTCATTGAATCACTCTGTACTAAGGTTAGCAGAATCCCGAAAAGTTCACGAAGATCTGGACTTCCTCATCCAAGTAATTATGAACACAAAGTCAGAACTTGAATCCCGAAATAGTTTCAACCAACTCAAGAAGAAAGTTGAAGAGGAGGCGTCTCGCTTGGAGTCAGAATCGATTTTAGAATCTCATCTAAAGTCAAAGGAAAAAGATGTCAAGAGGCTTGAAATTGAAATTGCAGAGTTTGAGGAGGAATCTCTGAAAAAGGAACAAGAGCAGATGTGTCAAATAAACAATCTGAAAGATCAACTTCATTTCCTAAAACAACAGGGAGAGGCTGACTCGAGGTTCGTAAAAGTGTGGCTGACAGCTCGAAATGAGCACGAGAGGCTGGGACACAAAGATGAGATTTCGGCCAAGTCATTTCATATGAAATCCATCCGCACTCAAATCACGAGAGACTGTGATTCGTATGAAAATGTCACCGCGTGGACGAAACTCGTTTCTGCCAAATTGGAACAAAAGATTCGAGATTGGAGGACTAAATCCCAATCTGACATCCATACCTTTGAACAAAGGATTGAGAAGAAGAGGAAGAATATTGAAGAACAGCAGGAACGAATTGCATGTCTTGAGGCAACGGTGAGTGTCACACTTCCAACTCTTCTACCTGTGGTTTTAAATTTGTTTTTTTAAAGGAATATTATTTATTAGAAATTTTCCTTCACTTCCTATTTCTTTTCTTGTTTTAAGATTAACAGATTTTTGAGCATTTTCTTTACTATTTTGAACAATTTTTATAAGATTTGTCTCATTCGTGAGTAAATTTGACAGATTGGTGAAAGAATGGTGGAATTAGCCCCATGGGACGAGGAGAAAGCACAGGAGAGAATTCAAAGGCTGGATTACATGAGGAGATATTATTCTTGTAGGATGATTCAGCGGTGGTGGAGATTGTATATGGTACAGTGAACTGAGAACTTTTTTCTCTAGTATGTATGTAAAATATGTAAATATTTGCGGGCATCTCAGAATTACGGATGTAGTTCTATCAGATGGAGTATTTCCCGTGTTAAATTACCCTGGGTTGCAGAAACGAAATCGTCTTTGAGGTCGAAACTTTATTCGAATGAAATGTTTATAAAATATTATAATGCTAGACTAATGACCGTGTGGTTTCGAATACTTTGGACTTGTCATTTGAAGTTTTCAAAAACACTTTACGACATTAGATCTTTTGAACTGTTAAAAAACTGTTCGAAACCCAACCCTGTGCTATACATCGGTCCTATTGAAATAACGACTTTCTCTTAACCTTTCCTGACATCTTGTTAATTTTTATTTTCAGCTAAGCCACGGATTGTACAAGAAGAAAAAGCCGAAACCGAAGCCCAACAAATCTTCGAATAAAAGAAAAAAAGACAAATAAGGTACGCCGTTTGTGAGGAAGAGACCCATTTAATAACTTTAACCGAAGGTAGTTAGTTATTAGTGTAGAATATAATTTTATTCATGCTCTCCTTGCATATTCAATCCCTGATTAATCCCATCCAATCTTTCAACAATAATGATCATCAAGACCCCCACCTGCACCTGCATATCTGCATATGCCTCTCTGCATGCATCCACTCCTGTATGCGTAAACGAGTGGATGCATTTCCAGCGCATTTTGCATCCATCCAAAGGTCAAAGAGATCCATCAGTCCGGACGTGAACCATACAACTGTTTTAAAAATCTCCATGAAATGATGAAAGTTGAGGATGCAAATGAACTCAGTAAGCTGGTAGTTGGAGTTTAGTGCTTTTCCTAGTTAGTAGTGTTAGTTCTGTGACTTAGTATTAAATAAGATGTACTACACAGAGAGCCGGGAGAGGCTTTGTTTGTAATATAGTAGTCACTTTTGCTAACTCGTGAATAGGAAAGTAAGCCTTGACACTGGGAATGGACTGCTTAGGGGAATAATTCAATATAAAATGCAAATGAGGTGAGTGGGGACACATACAAAACTATACAAGGAGGATGTTTTTAATGGCTTGGTTGGTGGTCGGAGTGACAATATGGGATTTGCCGCATCCCTCCCTATGCCTCACTGATTCCTTATTATCATCTCTAAATCATACAATATTATTATATCTCTCACACAGATCTCTCCATCAGGAGCATCTCTACCAACACAAACTATACGAACCTTATAGAAGCTTCCTATTTTATTTTGAGATTCAGAATCGGTGAGAGAGTGAATGAGTGAAATGCCCAAACTTCTGCTCCCTCGTGCCCCTTGATTACATGACAATTCAACTCTTTCTAATGGAGATGAATGAAGTCTCAGCACATAGGGCTTGCATGTATAGTTAGTAGGTTTATAATATTAGAAACGAATCTCTCAATAAAACACACGACCGAAGGACGGGACTATTAGATTATCTTGTGAGCTTGGGACTTGGTTTCATGTTTAATGCAATAATAACATGGTTTCGGTGGTGGTCGTCAGGGCTTGTTGTCTCCCTGTATGTCCCTTGTCCCTTAATGTTGGTTGTTCTTTGTATTTTATAGTGGGCTGTTCTTCTATGTGTGTGTATTAATATCCTTGTTTGCCTCTTCCTTTCTAATGAAAATTCACATTTCCTCTAAATCGCATTTTGATTAAATCTCCGTCCTCTCCAAGCCACGTCCTGCCTCTGACTTAAAGATATAATTATATTGTATGAGGGAGAAGGCATAAGGCTCTGGGGGAAAGTTAACTTTCATTTCATAAACATTTGTAAACTTGTGTGTATGTTCCTATAGTAGGATATCCGTAGTTAGAGTTATCCAAAGTGTGTAGAGAAGGAGAGTAGATTTTATTTATAGAGTTGATATGATATGAGGTAGTAATGATGTTAAAAGTACGGATGTGGGAATAGTATAAAAGAATCTGAAATCCAATAAAACGATCCCCAGAAACGTGTGTTCTGTGTTGTTTATTTAATTATTTGGCATTAGTAGAGAGATGACAAGGGGGTCTATTGTTAATGGCTCATTTTATCATGTTGGGATGTGGGATTTTATATTTAGAGAAGATAAATGTATGCAGCTGCAGATCTGTTTGATTGGATCATCGTTTCATTTTGATATGAATATATTTGCTAAGGCTCTTAGTCAAACCCGCTGCTGCTGGGTAATATATGAAACTGAAATTCTTTTTGATAGCTTTCAGACAGTAATCGTCTTTATGAGTTTTATAGTATGGGTACACAATTTATTAATCGTTTTTAAGGGTTTAAAATTTACAGATTCATATGACTTAAAAGATTTCTGCAATTTCTGATATGAAGGGCAATCCTTATAGATTGTGCAATTAATTATAAGATTCCAAACTCTGGGAAAGACGTAACGAAATCTTCCAAGTGTAACAATGAACTAATACAATAAAACTAATTCCGACTAACAATAAAAGTAATTTAGGATTAACTGTGAGTCCTAGTGATATTCAAGGGAAAAAAATTAAAATGCTCTACTGTAACTTTTCATTTTCTATTGATAAGCGATTTTATTTATCGACTGTAGTAGTTCCCACACTCATGTCTATCTGGGATTTATAAAACTCTTTCAATTCGATTTAAATCAATAATACTACAAACACTAATAACTGATTGCTAATATTTCATCTGAATAACAAAACCAAGTATAATAAATACCCGCATGCAGTTCCAACACCCCAAGGCATTCTAAGCTTTAGTGAAATCTGGTCAAAAGTGGCCAAGAGCAGTGGCAGAGTGGCTTATTGTTAGTTTTGCTATTTCAGGGGGAGGAAGGGGACAAGGTCATAAATCAAATCGGGTTTATCCGGTCCCATTAAACTTGTTCATTATTCCACCATACTCTCGCCTTCCGTTTATTCTTCCTCCCAAAATCCCGATAGTTCTCACACCGACCTCCACCATCATCTCCACCCATTCCAACCTCCTCTATGAATGAATGATACACAATCATAATATTAATTTGCCTCACTCTCTACACTCCGAGTTTGACTCTGCGTTTCCTCCCTTTTATTACATCATCAACAGAGAATCACCATTAAAGTCTCGCCTGTTTCTAACAGCTTTCCCTTTCTTTTCATAAGGCCCCTCTTTCTGCTCGTACAGCCCAATTCCACAGATTCGAATTCGGTCATTCACTCTTTTATCAGTTTTATCCGATTCACACATATTGGTCTAGTCTTTTTATTCATAAACTCGAAAGTCACAGCGTTTAGGCATAAATTTGCGATTCTTGGTCAAAAATTGTACAAATGCAATGTACTACAGAGTTGAGATATTGCCGAGCAGCATCCATGTATTTTAAACTTGAATAAGCCATAACCACCTTAACGTAATCTAAAAATAGGACAGAGAGTTGACCATGTCATGGGTGGATGCACCTTCTCATGACCATGATTATTTCATGACATCATGAATTCACACTGCATGATCTTCTGCAGCGAAGAATCTAAGCAAAAAATGATATGAAAAGATGGAATAAATGACACTCTGAATCTGAACTTCTAAGCTTGTCTAGTCTCTATAAAAAGATAGAGGTAGGTATTTCAAGTTTTGTACTAGTGGTGGGGGTAGGTATTGGTGCTTTGGTGGTACTGCTGCTGGTGGTGTTTTTGAAGTGTGACTTTTTATTGTTAGGAAGTGTGGGGGGATGGCAGACAAAAGGGAATCAAAGGAAGTTTGGCCTCATCATTTCTCGCATCTCTCCTCTCATTCAAAACTAACTAGGCTTCAAAGTTAAATTACCCATTTCCTTCATACACACAGAGAGAACTGCACTCTGCACCCGCCGCACCCTCCCCAACCTTTGTGTATAAACAGTGAAAATGCACTTCCATCTCCTATACTACCCGCATCCTATATCTATTGATTCATGTGGACTTGGACAGTTGGACACCCTCCCGTCAGATACTACAGGAGATAGAGAGAGAGAGACAGGGAATAACAACATGACAATCCAAGAGGAACAACAACAGGAGCAAATTCAACAATCAAACCTCCATTGTTGATCCTTACCTTTCACTCCGGGCCCGGCGAGACTGACCCACCCATTCCTCCACCTTCCTTATTATCCATTATTATCATCACACTTTATTAAAATCCTTAATCCAATTATTCATTTCAATGTACTCTGTTTATATTGTAGGATTCATCATGGTAATAGTAATTGGGTAATCCATAGTTATGAGAATGCAGTATGATGCATTTATGATCCAAGTTCTTGCTCCGTAATATAGCTTAGCGACTCTGTGTGTGTGTAACAATTAAGAGTTCCAGGGAGGTAAGGTCATAAGAATATACATTATGCAACTTGTGCATTTAGAATTTACGGTAGCAAGCAGCAGGAAGTCGGATGAGGTCACACAGTTGGGATTCCATCTCCGTCCTCGACGAGACATTCGTATTATAATGTGTAATACTCTCTCTCTCTCATCTTGAGAGGACGATTAGAATTATATTTTCATTTTATTTTTGAATCTCTCCTGGTAGACAGAGTAATAATTTTTAAAAACTTTAAATTCAAGAGACAACTTTGATGGGTGGTCTCTTATTACTATTATTATTATTATTCCTTGTTAAAATCCTAGATTCTGTAAAGGATATTTTATATAGGATATTGTGAGGCTATAGGTTGGGTAGTAAAGGATAGCTTCCTATTTATTATTACACTTTACCACTTGAGCTTAAGGAACTTGTGTCATTGTACAATTACAGCATTACATGTTTATTGGACTTGTTTCTGGTTAAAGGGAATTTAAGTGGCAGTTTTAGTACGGGTGGCTTTAGCCTTATTATCACAGAGCCAGGAGTCCCCAGAGGACTCCTGGGAACACAAAAGTAATTTAACCAACAACAAACATAGGGAATCTATGGAGAATCTAGTTGGACTTAAAACATTTATAGGGTCCCCCCTGCTATCTGAAAAAGTCCTTTGGGAACTTGGGACTAATGATGACAAGAAGTGCTTGTAACTTGCCTATATAGCAAATAGCAGCTATAGAGACTTGAGCCTTAAGGTATATTGTGAGCTGTAAACGACTTGCCCTGGCTGATACATTTCAGTTTGAATTGGTTTCCTTAACTTCTATATTGGTTCTTGGTGGATGGATGCCAATGCAGACAGGGCATTAAAGTTAATAGCAAGATGGTATTTTACGCAAAAAAATTCTAGAAAAGTGTGTGTAGGCTTGTAAAATTGTGGATAGCTGGACTAGGTGGCCTGGTCTAGGCTTATTATACTAGCAATATCAATAACACCAATTGCTTATCTCTCGCCTGGCCGTTTTGTATTGTAAAGTGGAATAACTCATCGAATAAAGGAACAGAATATTGCCAAAGCCACTAAAGTAACTAAGCTATAAGAATAAGAGTTAAGTATTGACTGGAGGTACATAGATGACAGCGTCTAATATTTTGGTAAAGGTTATTTTATTGCTCCACTGTTCTCTATAGGTTTTTCTGTATTTCTGTAAAAGGGAGCATTTGAGATGAGAGAATGGAGAGAAAGTCATATATTTTGTGGAAAAGTCAAGACGAAATGAGAGAGGAGTTTTAAACTCATTGTTAGTCGAGGAAATAGAAAAATTACACGTCAAAGGCAAACAAAAAGGGAGAAATAATAGGGACCTTATAGATATTACATTTTTATGAATAGAGCCACCACCTCTGCCTTCCCTTCACCTCTGGAGGTTTAGCGTCCTTCTCAGTCCTTTTCAAACGATAAGTACTCCATCGGGCATCCATACATGGGCTTCTTTATAGTCAATGTGGAATGAATTCATCACGGGCCATGGAGAAATGGAGAATGGGCTCTTTATTCCGGAACAGAGGGCCCTTTTCCACAGAGCATTTAATAATATTATCCCTTATCATTATTCTTATTTGGCTAGGCTATGGACAGATTCTGTTTCAAAAAATTCAAATTCGGATAAACTTGAAACTTATAAGTGTGGAACTACGGACATGGCATTACATTTAAAGGAATTCTGGCTACCATAGCATAGCAGAGAGATTTCCATTGCAGTTTATAAAAAGTTTCCTAAAAATACGGCAGTAGTACCTCTTGATTACGCCAGTTCCTACGACACTTATTAACCGAGCCCTTTTGTACAAGTTGTAAAGGTTCAAAACATTGTTACAAAGACAGATTTAGATATCCTCATATCCCTATTAAACCCTTAGGTTCTCAAATTGACTGGCCAAGCCATAAGGTGTTGGTTTCATATTTAACGATTCTACCATTTAATAATAGAATTATCTGTACTATGGATGCACCCCTTTCAAGCTGAAAGTACAACCCAATGCAATGCAATCCGAAATCCTTGCTGTGCTATGGACTCTTTAGGCTAGGAGATGCAATGCAATGGCATCCCGCTGTGGCCATCCAGAATGATATATAAAAAAATATTCTTATGAAGAGACTTTGGGTCTGCTGCCAAATATTACATATTATTGTGTCATGATACATTTATTCCATACTTTATCTTCAAAAGTGCCCCACCCCCTCGTCCTCCTCCATCAGAACAAAAAACTCAACCACCACTACCATCATCACTACCAAAAAATACACTTATAACTTACCGAGACAGGCAGTACAGTTACAATAAGTCACTTGGTAAAAATTATCTCCAGTCAAGAAAAACCAATTTGTTTTAGACTAGGGAACAATGCATGCATTGTATTTTGAATAAGTGGATTCAATTTATCACCTTCGTCGTCTCAAGCCCTTCTATTACAACCTTCATATCAGAAACGTGTCCAGTTGTCCAGGAAGTTATTGGGAATCGAGGCTTGAGCATCAAGTATCATAAGATTTTTTCCCTAGATAAGAACACAGAAATGGAAGGATTTATCCAGTAGGAGATGTTGAGATAGGATTATTGATGTTCTCCTCTATAGCTTAGATACATAGAGTTTCCAACCCTAAACTAGGCAGAGTAGGATGGATACTTTATCTAGAAGCTATAAAAAGGATCCAGAAGTGGGAACTTAGGGTTGGCCAAAAGCTAGGGAAACTTCTATAAGAGAAGGCAGGCTGTAAATAGCCCAGCCCTTGAGTGTGTGCTAAGACAAGAGAGGCATTAGGTATTAGGGTTGGGCCAAATGTAGATATGGATCTTTGGATAGTCCGGATGGGTCTCTTTCCTTCTTATTTCTCATGAGGATTTGGCGGTAGATCCGAATTCGGATATTTATTTCTTACCCGGGTAGAAGTAGTAGTACACACCCAGCCTGAGTCATAAAAGTCGGAGATCCAAGATTCACTGATACTTTGAGGAGGAATGGAGGAATTTTGGTCGTGCGCGGATCAATACGGGAGTTTTGCCAACAAAGTCAAGTCAATTTACAACGGGAATGTCCTGCTGGGTTTTATTATCCTACCTCCATCCATCCCCACATTCTGCATTTCTCCCTTTTCTTTACTACGATTTCATGTCATGTTTTCTAAATATTTCTACTTCCTATGTTGTCATACTAGATTCTTTGTAGGTGGCTCTGTTACAAATAGTAAATAAATATCCTCTCCACGCGTTTTCCACTACAGCTTATCTAAGCACAAACGGAAGAATACTATAAGAGAGTTGGGCAGTTAATAGAATTGCTAAATTGATCCAATTATGATGCAAACAATGGAGGGGTGTAATGGGTTTAATGGGGTGGTATTATTATCCAGACGGGAATTAAATTGCCTGCCTATTCCTTGACTGACACGCAATCAGAGTTTCAAAGTCCGTGTCAGGTTGACGAGTAGCCATGCCGTCATCCTCATCACCATCACTATCATCCTCAAGCTATCCAGGGACGGCAATGCAATACTATGTAAATTGAAGCTAAGCCAATGCCTGACGAGCATAGAAGATTTAAAAGCTCTGAAGAGGTGTAATTAAAAACCTGAGCTTGTAGAAGAGTCCTATGCAGAAGATAGCTTGAGAATTTAAGTTAATGACTAGGCTGGATTGTAGAATTTAGATTCGAGATTCTAGATTGAGGATATGTTTTACGTGCATGAGAGGTCGTCTTGAAGAAGGATGAGGTAATGAAACCTTGTTGGTTTGGTAATGGTAAAGGTGATAGTGGTTATAGTGGCAGTGGTAGTGTTACGTGCATTTAAATTTTTATAAAAAGCGTTGCTAGATGGTTAAAGATTTAAGAGTGAACTGGTAATGGAATTAATGCAGCTGAATTAAGAAGATTGAGTCGATGAATGGATTAAATATAAGTAAATTCCCTTATATAACAATTTTATATTCAGTTAGAGTTTTGATTATAAACTTTAAGGACTTGGGAGAAGAGCAAAGGGATGTTTTTTTGCTAGTTAATTTCTATCAATTTTTTGCTCATCCTTTGAATCCCTTGATACTCGATTTTGATTCCTGTGTGCTTCTTAACACTATATCGTCCAAGGATGGAAATATCAAAGGAAGATTGTAGATTGAAGAATTAAGGGATGGATGGGTTGATTCTATGCTTAGTAATAATCTTTTGATTTTCCTCACGGGACCAGGTCCATTGTTATTGATTGTTGTGTCTTCTCTATGTTAGTTAATATATTATTACATGTTATTAAGCCTTTAGATTAGATTGTTAGTTCCTCTTTGTGAACAGACTTGTAGGTTGTGGTGGTGGATGAGGGTGACCTGCCGAAAATAATTGAAGTTTTCAGTTTGAGAAAGAATAGGACAAGGAACAACGGAGCACGTCCTGGTTCTGCTTCTGCTGACGGTCCTCGTCTTTTTATTTACGTTTTTTTTTGTCCCGACCTAATCACTTGTCAAATGAGGTAATTTAGAACCCTTTTCATCCACTAATTATTAAATATTGTGGAAAAAATCGACTAACGAACTTGATATCAAGTTGACGGCTTGGTTTTTTTAAACATTAATTCCCTTATCTAATCCCATGCTTATAATAGTAGCAAAGTACCCCTCTAACCCTTTACTTACTTATTCACCATATAATTGTCCCCGAGAGTTTCAGAGCTTTTGGCTTGACAGACGTGTACTGATGATGTCTATGGAATTCCGGACCGATTTTCTTATTGATTCTGATTGCCTTAAATCTATTGTACTTTATCGGCTTATGAAACTGAGGCTTAATCTTCAAACCTCATTAAGAACTCTCAAATCGTTAGAATCTACAAGTTTTTTTCATCCCACAGTTTTATTTCAGTTCATATGTCCATGTAGATCGCTAAAGCTGTATATAGTCCACTGCCGATGGAAAAAAAATCTAGAAAATCCTTTTCTTGCTTAGATTCCTGTTAGACTACAGTCATATAAAGCCTTGGAATAATAAAACCAAGTTCCAACTCATTTTGTACAAAGTGAACGGATCAAATGGAATGGTACTCAAATCACACCACACCATCACGAGAAATATGCTAGGGACTGGGAATTAGAGAACGACATGGCTGGCATGGTTTAATAGTTTGGTTTGGTTTTCGTTGTCGGGCAGGTGGGATAAAAAACATTTTTTGATATTCAAAATGGAAGGGTTATTTATGTTCACATCTTATTGGCTGAGCCCAGTTAAAGGAGAAGATCACGCAACAGACATAATTCATATGCTCGCCCGACTCTTCAATAACATAAAGGCTCTTTCCATCAACTATATCCTGTATAGAGAACACATTTAATACCTAAAGGGGACAAGGTAGAGTAGAGTCCTTATATAAGTTACCTAATATGTAAACCACGTATATCTAATCAGCTCTGGCCAAACTCTAAACCGTCTCTTGAAGTAGTGGCTTGGGCTTAGATATTATTCTTTATTTCGATTTAATACCTGTAACTATGATTTAGAGATAGAGAGAGATAGCAAGCAAGCTGGGCTATAATTATAATTATAATTATAAACGTTATAGAAGGTAATGACTGTTTCCTACCTTGAAACATTAAATTACTAAAAGTCTATGATAGGTTGCATCATGTAATCGTGAGTAATGATAAAGAGAGATAGGGAGATAGAATGGATTGAGGAAACTCGTAGGGGTTGGTAAACTCATTTAATTTTTATTCCTCTTATTTAGTTAGCAATTTCCAGTTGGATTTTTAAAGATATTTCTAAAGGGAAATAGGTTTAAAAAGTTTACTAATCGAGCTTGGCAGACTTTAAGTACGATTGTTAGACTTTCATACGTAGGATCGTAGACTGATATCGCCAAGACGGATCGTCATGATTCTTCTCTCATAAGAAAATAATGCTCATTCCTCATATTTATTACCATGTTTATGTCACAAGAATAAAGGCAAAATTTCAATATAGCATTGCATTGTGTAGGCTTACGAGTAGGCTTCCCTGCATAGTTAATGGAGATGCGGCTTTGATCTTATCCTGGACATCCAAAATTCATTATTCCAAGGCCCACAAAAAGTATTAAAAGTATTCATGATTTTGGAGATTTAACTTTTTAAATCCATCCTCTTCCATATATGCAGAAAGTAAGTAATATGATGGTTATTGTAATGAAAGGATGATGATGATGAGAGTGATAATAATAATACTGATGATGATGGTGGTGGTGGTGGTCACCCCTTTAGATATGTAAAATCCAAAGATAAAAAATATAATAAAAGCCATGCCTCTGGAAAGTAGTAGGATGGGCTATATTGTATTTTGTCTATATACCTAAGGCTGCGTATTGTGGTTCACGGTTTCAGGTTGACAATCGTACAAGCAAAACCAGTGGGATGTCCTTTCTTCTGTTTTCCATAAGCATATGGAAGATTGGAACTCGGAACATATTTGACTTTATGTACAAAAGGATATGAATTTATGAATGACAAAGGGTGTGCAGTGTATGTGTAGTATTGATCTATGGATCTAGATTCTAAATCCTGGGAGCAGAGTCGGAAATATGTATTAATATAATTTCACTGGGAAAAAGCTCGGGAGACAATTAATTTTAACCCCAGGGGGCTCCATGCTCAGTTTTTGTGAAGGGAAAGTATGAGGAAAATAATGCTCGGTTTTTTTGGTAAAAATACCCGGATTCTTCATTATACTTCTGAAAAGGTTTCCGGAACCAGTGACCGGTAGATATATTTTTTTTAGACTTTTTAGACACGTTGCCAGTGCTGGAAATATTGCAATGTTTTTTGCTGTGAAATTTAGTCAGAAAAACTAAAGAAGTACATAGATCGTTAAAATGTTATTGAAAGTTGATGCTACTATATATGATCTGGTTTTGAATCCGGGTTTGTTAATTTTAAATGTGTATTTGTGACTCTTTAAGTGTTTAAAGAATCTTAAGTCTTTCATTCTCCAGGTCTTTGAGCACGTTCAAGACAAGGGGATTTAAAGTGATAGGAAAGGGTGAGTGGTTTTGAAAAATTGAAAAAGCAAGAGTTGGTTAAGTTCCTAGAGTTGAGTTGGTCCCAGCAGGATATGATAAAATTTTGATTTGGGGACTCCCTGCTATGTTTTTTCCATGCATTTATAATCTTTATATTTTAAATCAGGTGTGTGTGTTCTAGGTTGATTTTTATTCGATTCCTCAACTCCATCCGAGGTATTAGAAAAATATATATTACTCGCATTACACCTATTACATTATTATTATTATTATTATTATTACAGAGATAGAGGTAAAGTGGAATTTCTCATTTCATTTCCAAATTCCTAACTCCATGTGAGTCCTCAAACCAATTGCATTTCACATCCAGCTCAAATCTTCAAAACACCTGAATTCCTCAAAGCCTTAAACAACTTCTGACTCAATTTTTGAACCTCAAAACATATCATCCCATAAAGTAGAGCTCTTAACTCGACTATATCACTAACAACTGGTAGACAAGTCCTACAAGTCAAGACTAATGGATGGACACCACACCAGGGCATCCCTACCTATCCTCTTTCTGTCAAATTATCCAACTTCAATTAATCTCACTAAAAACTCCTAATACATCTTCTGCCTTCCACAAATTCCCAGCTGAACTTTTGCTGAAATATACCAATCTCGTAAAACATACGAATATCTTCCTTCCACCTGCATAGCTTCTTAAACCATTTCCCGTTTTCAACACTTTCCCCTCAAAACTTAACAAAAGGCTTGATCGACAAAACTATTAGATTGATGAACCTTCATCACATCATCTACTAACTCCTCATCCCTGCTCTGGACTAGATAGATAAATGATAAATCATTGTACCAGGTCAAGACTTATTTTTTTTAAATAAAAAATAACCTCAAAACACGCCCTACCTTACACTCTTCAAACTCATAAGAAATCACTGAGCGGAAATTGTCCTTAAATGGGAATAAATAAAATTTCCCAAGCCTTTGAAGGTTAAAAAAAGCATAAAGTGTAAGATTGGTTTAGATATGTTGAGCCTTGGGTGACTTGTCAATGATCATGAAACATGTCAGGAAGAATCGTCCTTTAAATTATTACTGACATACCCTGACACAGCCTTATGGTCCTTGCTACTAAAAAGTGCTACATACCGTATTTACCACTACTAAGCCTAAACTCATGGGTTGACATTGACATGGATTAGTTGATAGGTGATGCGGGTTGACAGACTCATGGCACATCACATCGTACATGCCTCAAGGGTCCTCAAGATGATATGATGAGGCCCTCTTTCCATTGCTTGATTTGAAGTCGGAGGATCGTCTAAGCTCCAAAGGCATGAGTAAGTTCATAATAGTATACAGATTGGAAAAGCACGGTGGACTCTTGAAACTCTTGAATTGAGAATCTTGAGCAGAGAATCGTGAAGGACCCAATAGATTCTTAAGATGCTTAAGCACCCCCAAACTGTAAATTGAGTTTGGCAACCGAAGATGACACAACAATGAGGGTGATGGATATTACACCCTGACTCTGACTAAAATAAATGGTATGAACACTACCGTGAGAACTTGGTAATTTACCCGAAGTTTCTTTACGTATTCGTATACACCACTCTGAGCCTATTGTTACATAACCGATTAAATTCTCTCACCTATTGTTGAAGACTTCAAGAAAATATATATATTGGTCCGGTCATACATCGTCCCTCATCCCGCATCCTTGCATGCATTTCCCTGAAGGAAATAACTTAGACATTACAAGCTTTGGATTGGGAGTATATAGAGTAATGGTTTAGTTAGTATCGTAGATTTTGAATATGCGTTTCTTATATGTTGTTGTAGTGAGTAGTTGTGGTTATTCCAAGGAGGTCAAAAGTGACTTCGGAAGGTAGAATAGGGAACCAGTAGGAGGTCTTTAATTTCTGGAGAGACCCTTAACTGTCATCCCTTCCTTGGAGGAAGAATGAAGTAGAATATTATGAATACCCATGAGGATATGAGAAGAACAATCATCTATCTTCTATTCAATCCATTTGAAATTTTTGAAGGGAGCAGTATGGAAAAAAAACTATTAATTCCTAAATCTCCTGCTGATACACAAAGGGATAAGTCTCATATAATCTTTACCTCAATTTTATGATTTACTGACCATATCTCTCTCACACATTATCATTTTTAGATTATTAATTACTATCTGATTCCATAAAATACTCTCGAACAAATACATTCCAGTCTAAACCTTTTCTTTAGCTTAAAAGGGTTACTGATTATATCTTAAAGTTTGTTGTACTCATACAACTGGCATATTCCTAAAGAGAATTCTAAGATCCAAATATTCTGATTATAATGATCTTTTCAAATTATTAAAAAGCTCTAAAATCCATAAAATATAGTCTAAATAGTTACAAAGAAATTGTACGATTGAAATGTGTTAAGGATAAATGTCAATATTTATGTACGGGATGACTAGCCCCTGAATATCCTAAAGAGAGAGATTGGATTCATACTGGAGAGGGTAAGTGTTGTTATATTAGATTAGATGAAGTGTAAAGGGTCTCTTGTGTAATCTATATTGTTAATAGCCCTCAAGGGCGTGCCTATTAGGCTCGTCGACACACTCGCTTATTATTATATTATTGAGGGTGTATATGAGAGAGCCCATTTTAGTTCAAGTGTTGAGTAAACACTAGAAAACCTATAATTTATCTAATAACCCACCACCACCTCCAAATACCACCACCACACTTGAAAAAGCTCGTAACCTTCTTTCCTTACTAATTGTCCTGAAAACTTCTTAGCTTCAATCTCCCTTTCCTTAGTGCCTGAAATCGTTAGGCATATTAAGAGTTAACTGTTTAACAGAGCTCCTTGAATTTTCACCAAATAATAATAGCTACACATAATTTACACATATGTAATATCAGTACTAGTAGCAACCTAACTAGCTATCATTACAAGGTATTTATTACCAAAGGCTCAAGAGAGAAGACCATCCTTATGTATCCTAAATCCTACTATTAGCCATGAACCATTTCACATAAACTAACACCAGACCAGTAAATGTCTGTTTTCATTACGTCTGTAAAAGCTCCTCTTGTTAAGGGATGAAAGGGTGTATTGTTTTTCAAATTTTTTGGATGTCCTTCTTTAAACCAATAGGGGCTGTAAAATTCAAATTTAAATGCTAATAGCTGGGAATTCACACCTGGGATTTTCTCCTATTTTACAATTATTGCTTTAATAGGTGATGTAGCATTTACCCTGGAATTCTGGATCCTTTTAACTGCTATGAAAGAGCTTTCAAAATCAGTAAAGTTAATTTAATTATAATTATTTGGGGTATCAATTGCGTCTCGTACATTAGTATAGCTGTAAAGAGGTAGAAAGCATTAACGTTTAATAGACCATTTCTATAAATGTGGATCTGGTAATAGCTGAAGAGAACCTTAGAACGAAATCCCACCTGCCATCGTTTTTGTGCCTACTATTTTCCAGCCTGGTCTGGAGGGATTACAGTCTATAGGATTGAACTATAGACGAAAAGAGTTTTAATGTATTTCCCTTATTAATTGTTTACTAATAATATCTATCGTTAAATTATAGTTAGCAATACGCTAACCATGCATAAAGATTACTCTTGTCAGTGTCAAAAATATGTTGAATGATTTATTGCTCACTAAAAAAAATTAAAATAAGGTTACATACACGTGTGATAAATTGGCCATTTTAATTCTAGCTGGGAAAATGATGGGATAATATCTATAAGCTAACACTTTAAGACACTTAATGGAAGAAGTATAATTCTTGGTAATTTGAATTTTAAAAACAGAAACTACTTTGAGATTTGAAATTAAAATGCTATATGAACATTTAAGACAAGAGCTCATTCATATCGATCTGGAATCTCAAAGGAATGTCTTTCCAGAAGCTTAAGGAACAGAGAACTCACATTGCACATGAACACAAAAGCTGCAGACATTTTCTTGTGTCTTCGGTCCCAGTCGCTAAACTCGACAACTCGAGTTTATAATATTCCCAGTTCCAAGACATGCCAACTTAGACCTACTACTAATGATAACAACTTGTATCTGTATATCCTTAGGCTGATACTAAAAGAGCTTCACACCATCACACGATACATATAATAATGAACACAGACTGCATGGCTGGGGAATGGGTTGACCACTTAACTTGCAAATAGTTTACCAACCCTTTGCAAAAACGAAGGGCAAAAAACCGTCCACCGAACCGACAACTGTCCATACCCAGAGGGCAAGTGGTAAAAAGTACTTAACCAATGCACTCACGACTCACACTACTGACTACGGATGGATATCACATGGCCGAGGTGTTGGTATTGGTGTTGGCACTCGTCTTGGACAAGATGTACACTACACCTCACCATCAACATGTTTTAAATGAAGGCACTTTCTCCACTACCAAGGAGGACGAAGGGTAGTGACATAAATGGTATTGAGGAGTCCGGAGAATTGACAGGTGACCTTTGGTCCTGCTATGAGTTATGCATGTACTTAACTGCTTTAAGCTTGGATACAGATACAGGGTAGGAATGCTAGGTAGGTATGGACACAGCGTTGTGACTACTACTGCCTATCGGGTACTGGGTTGGTGATGAATGGGGACAATTAGTGACAGAGAGGTTTGAACTGATCTAGTTAAGGTTAGTTTTCGGTGACGGACTGTCGGTTTTTGAGATGTGTCTAGGTTTGATAGTGTAAATTGAATAAAATGTTTTAACTTCTTGGAGAGGACGGAGGAGGATGAGATCAGGACGAAGTGTTGGGCAAGTTTGCAGTTTTTGTGACGGAGACTGTGGCTATATATGGGGATTCAGGGACCCCCTGTCTATCTGCTAAGCTATTATCGCAGCATGGCATTTTTTTGTTGTATCAAAAGAACCAATGTGGGGGGTATCCCCCCTATATGGGCTCTCTTCAGCTTCAGATTCGCACTCAAATCCTCAACACAGTAGTTGGTATTATTATCAAAACCGTGGAGAGTTGGATCTGAAAAAAATGCGGTCGGTCAAATGAGCCAGGAGACCCAGGGTGTCCAAACAACCTAGACCTTATTGTAAGTAGTGTGTCATGATCATCATGAGGATCATCCTGGGGTCGCTCTCTGCATGGTTTATGAGATTCTCTGCTGGTGCAGTCGGTACCAACGCTGCATGTGCATGGGGATGCAGTTGATGAGATTATTTGGCTGCAGTCAGAAGTGGTACTATGGCTGAGAGCTTGGAAGTTGCCGAGGGATGCAGTCTAGTATTTGGACAGCCTGGTGGATTCCCAGGTTTCTTCCTGTTCTTGATTTTATTCGCTTCTGAGGGGGTATCTCCCCTACCGTGTTCATCCATTCCAATGGAAATCCTCAGTCCTCCCAGACTCCTTCCTAATGTGATGTAATATGACTTGCAGAAACAAAAAAACGAATCGGGCCGAAATCCTATTTATCTTGTGTGTTTATGACAGGTAGAGTAAATGGAATGGAATGAGGGATTCAAAACGGTTCATCCATCCAAATATTGTCTATTCATTCTATATCATCCTCATCTCCTCCTTATAACTTATAATCACCACGTCCTCATCATCATCCTGATTATCCTCAGCAGTAGAGTAGAGTTGCATAAGCCCAGCCCTTGTATTTGAATAACTAGCATCTACCTATCCTATAGGTATAACAAGGGGTGAGGTACTTAAGAATTACAAGGGGCTTATTACTATCAAAACCATATTGTTACTGCTCGGTCCACCAACTCACAAACAACTGGCATTGACTTGACGATGATTATGATCATCAATTCAGTGAGCCAGAGTCAATCAATGCAGCATCTCATCTCGTGTATTTATGGAAAATATGTCACACTCTATTCTACACAATCGGAGAATCAGAATAGTGAAAAATTATCCAAATCCCTCTCAGTCCACATGATGTATTGTGTATGGAAGTATGGATGCATTTATTATGTACGGGCAGTACTTGTTTTATATACTATTGTATCTACAAAGGTGGAACTGGAACTGACTGGATTGATGTCTACAGATTATATGAAAGATTTTTTTACCAGGAAAATCATGCAGGTAGGATTTAGAAATAGTTCTCAGAAACGGTGACGGTGTGGTTGTGTATTTTATCATGAATTCATGAATTCAATAGCTCCATGAATAAAGGTCTCCTCAGCTCATGTGTTCATTCTTACTTTTGTCCTTACGAAGGTTGAGAATTGAGACATTAATCCTCTTGGTTCCTTATCTCTACTTTTAGAACCGATATGCATGAAACCAACTAACCAACACAATGGGTTGTTAAAATCGTGTCGTGAAATGAATCCATGGACCATACTATAAAGATATCGTCGAGGAAGTGATGGCCTATTCCCTATAATACACAGAAAAAGAATGAAAATATAGACAAAATCCATCCAATTATTTGTATTCTTTGCTAAAACCAGCAAAGAATGAAAACCCCTTTCTTCAAGTCATCTTTATTTATTTGTATTGTGAGGGAAAACATTGCGTAACTTTGTAGCGAAATAACTAGAGATCATTCCGGATTTATAAGACGACACGGCTATTACATGACAATAAGAGACCTTGCCAAAATTCCGATAATAATGAACAAAAGAGCCCCAAGGTTCCTTCATGGGCTGACAGTGTTGACACTACAAGAATCTTAAAGTCTAGAGAAGTCTAATCTGAATCTTTTAGTCCCAACTCCGACTTGGCGGAATCCCAACTTTCCTTAATCTCCCTTGAGTCGGAACTTGAGGGCGAAAGTGAAGTCATTTTCTAAACAGATTTTTCTGCCATGTACAGGGAACTGCAACTTTCCTTGTCCCTCTGCAATATACGAATATAAGATTGTGTATAAGAATAGCCCTCCACCCTTTTGCTACGTATTTCGTATGTATATCTGCCTGGTTAAAGCGTACATTAAAAAGTGTAGATTTTATATCCATTTAGGTATGTTGTACGTAACTAAAGGGTATGATGATGAAGAAGAGTAGTTGAAGATGAAGCCTTTTTTTATCAAGAGACAAGGTAACAATGAAAAAATCCAGAAAGACGTCTCATGCTGTGACTCCCTGCTGCCATTCAAAACGAATTTTTTTTTTACTTCAGCTGCCTTCCATCCGGACCCAACACTCACATAACTCAATATATAAAATAAATTCTCCATCAACTGTTTAGTAGTAAATCCTCATCTTGTTTTGTTACATGAGAGTAACAGCCAAATAAACCAACATTAGCTATGCAATGATGCCAAAGGACGATTCAGGATTCAACAGACGTGTGTAAATACCTACCTCAGATTTAAGAATTCCTCATGAGCTGGACTGTGTTTTGTGTGAACAGTTTTAAATACATATATTTAGTTCTGTAGCTAGTGAGTCTGCAATTGTGTAGGGAGTAGGTATCCCATCATCACGAACTTGAACAAATGCCATGGCCAAAAAATATTATTCTCTTCTCAGAGTTGCAGATGAAGAAGATCATCATGATCATGATCATGTTCATGATGGGAATTGACATTGTATAGTTATGGTTGATAGTACACAAATCAAAATGAGAGAGCCAAGTTATCTAATCTTAGCTAGATGCACCCATCTATCACATCATCTCACCTTTGGCCATCTTAGCCTTGTTGTGTATAGCCTCTCTCACAAGATTTGTCTGTCATCTTCAAAAGTCAAATCCATTTATTCAAGCCTATCCATCGGGAATGGTTATTTTTATTATTTTTTTATGAGTTATGCCCCAGCCCAGCCCCATGTCAGTTATAATTTATAATCCATCCATCCATACGCTATAAAAGACCCATGGCTGAATTATAATGAAAATAATATACCCTATTAATAAAAAAATTATTGAAACATAGGAATTTATTTAAATGTGAATTTCGATTTTTCCCCAAGCCACCATCTTTTTATACTTATGCTACATTTCATTGCTTGCCAAGCTAAATTATACCTCAAACATCTATGAAATTATGAATCCTATCATTGATAATAGACATGCCATCCTCCTCTCTGATCTTATCTTGCTTGCTGTATCATTAAAATTTAAAATCCCTCCCTCTCGTCAAGTAGCAGGATATATTTGGTTGTAGTTCAAGTGCTTTCCTTTTTTACTGATTTCAGTTATTTAGTTTGGATAGATAGAAGAAGATAGTACATAGTACACAGATGTTGTTGTGTGGATGCTTGCCTGCCTATTATCAACTCGGTCATTTGATTTTTTTTGACAAAGATGTCTAAAGCTCTAAAAGCTTAGTACAAAATAGTCGTGAGGAGTAGAGGATTTTGAAAAGCATTTAAAAGTTGAGGTTAATGGAGGCTATTAAATAAACGTGATGTTGCAGGGATGTTGTGATTCTTGAATAAGAAAATAAATAAAAACACAAGTCACATCCACAACATTACCTATTCACCATTGCATAATATGGAGGTGGGCCCAGATTGAGAAGTCACACATGCACAGGCTCCTGTCATTCCAGGGCTTTTTCGTATTCAACCTTTACTTAAAAAGTAGAAAAGCTTTTATTTATGCTCATCTTCTCCATTTACTACTCCTACGTTCTACGGACAACTAAAGGAGGGATGTATAATACAATATTAGCCTGTGCGAGACGAATACAATGTTAAAATAAATATATACAAAAAAAGAACACAATGTGTACAGTGACAAGGAGTTGAAAAGGCATCCCATCATAACTCAATCTTACTGATTTCAAAAAAGGTAGTCCTGTCCAGCTTTACCTCTTTTACTTTAACGTGTTTCAGAGAGAGAGGTTTCAAAGGAGATCTGGAGCAAAAATAAATTCCTTTTGGGAAAAATATTTGACTTATCCTCTAGTAAGTCTCTAATAATAATACTTGAAAGTATTTACACGGGAAATGTAAATACAAACACACATTGTTTAGGTGCATTCTTTTGTGGAAGAAAAATAGTAAAATTCCTCATAAATCAACCATCACATAAGCATGGAAAGTGTAAGAATAGGGTTTTCAAAAATTTTAATTTTTAAATACGAATTAAATTTAGTAAAACCCTTTAAAATATTTATCACAGTAGCATTCAGCTTAGAAAAAGTGAGTGTTTCGACAAGAGAGTAAAACTAAATGGGACTTGAAATCAATTACAAAAGCAAAGCTAATCGATCGTTAAGAATGAGGCATATGGATTTGAAATTGTGACAACATCGTACTTGCATGAACAATTTTATAGTGTATATTTTTGGATGATGTATGATGATGATGATGATGATATAATGATGATGATGTGATGTGATTGAATCGGATTCACTCAGGGCTCTTCCCTATATTTTGTAATAGTATGTGCTCAAGCTATAGAGTGAAGAGGGCCTTCCCCTTTATGAAAACAGTTTTTGTCCTCAATCGATTTTTCCGGCCACTTGATCCCTTGTTAAATGTTTCATTCAGTTTGGCCAAATCATTCTGCCTCTCTTCTGCAATCTATTATAGAAATGCTACCCTCACCACCACCACCGCTCTTTGACGATATGGCTATAAACAAATGTATCTATGTATACAATTTGGTGGACGAGTCAGTCTCTTAGGGAGCGAGGTAGGTCTTATATTATCATTATTTTATCATCCCCTTGAGTGTAAACGATGATGATGCTGACTGTTGAATAATAGTTGCAAGTATATGCAGTAGTAATATTAATACCCGTTCTACTGTACTTTGGAGATGAGAGAGAAGGATTTGTAGAGATGGATTTGTAGGGGGAGAGTTTTAGCCGAAATCCAGCAGCCGGTTTTGACAATTCCAATTGACTGGGCGGGGTCGCGCTTGTCACTTGCAAATATTGACTTTGTCTTCAAATACTTGAGCTTTTCAGCCTCTTTAGGTCTTATCATTGGATTCGGCCTATTGAAGTCAGCGGCAGAATCTCTTATTTTTATTATTACAGACTTGGGTGAAGATTGTGCGTGTTTTTGAGCTTGTAGCACTAGCTCTGGATATTTATATTCATGGAAAATTTATTTCTATTTCAGTCTGTTCTTACTAATTGGTACAGGGTATTTTTTTTGTTTTTCCTGGGTACAATGTTCCTTGTTGAGTTCTTTGATCGATGAGGATGATTGTAAGGAGGATAAGGAGGATGATGAATGAGCGAAGTTGAGGAATGTGTGTAGAAGTAGAATCAAGAATGCTTATGTAAAGTTTTTGTAATTAAAATATCTCAATCTGTTGTATGGGGACTTGCAGAGTTTTTTCAAAGTAATATTGTATAAGAAAGGTTTAAAATAAAAATAAAAATAAAACCTCAGATAAGAAATTATGTGTGGTGTTTTTCGGAAGTATTTATGGTTATTGTGTGTCTCGAAACGGTATCTGTTGTTTTATTTTCTCGGTGTAGTCTATTCTGAAACACCTCGGCTTCAGAAAAAAAATTGCAACTCACATTAAAAATTTACACGTACTTGCCACTGTATTAAAATTTTTTAAAAAAGTTTGCCAATCCTCTGCGTTCATTCCTTTACAAATACTTCATACTGCAGATAGAGATTTTATAATTAAACTTGGGAAAATAAAAACAAATGCATCATTAAAAGTCTAATGAATGGGATAGTTAATACGAGTAACATAACCTTTATCTACACTGCCTTTTCCTTAATTGTATGAATAAACTATGATGACTAATAAAACCCTGTTTTTTCTCTTCATCTTATCCAAGCCGCCTTAGCCGTTTTAAACATCCTGGAATTTTTCTATAAGTCCGACTAACACAATTGAAATTCCTGTTTACCTTACATAATTTTTAATTGCATAAACATCCAAGTTCCATTAAATAATCGGCAGTATTTAAATAAATGAAGTATTATTGTAGATTTCATTCGCACCTCTAGTTCAGCCTTGGGAAGCTAGAGTTCCTTCTCTTCTCAATCTCACCTTCTCGCTACCTTTCTCCACATCATCATCACCATCTCCACAAAATCCAATCATAAGCACACCTGAGCAGTGAGCCCCTCTGCCAGTTCAGCTATAGGGCTTAGCTTATACCGGCTCTTCACACTTTTTACACTTGAGAATCCCCAGAGTAATAGGAGAGTATTGCGTGGATATGAATCGCTAGCACATGTTTCTAAGCTTTTTATATACTACGAGCATATTTGACTGACTCGAAGCTTTTGAGATGTAGTGCTGCACTGAGGTACTGAAATCTATGAGGAATCGGCAGGAGGTAAGAGTTGGACTGGCATGAATCATATTCTGATTTGCAAGTGTCCGTGATCTCTTTTAAAATGCTATAATTATGCAAAATATTTTACTTTACACTCCTGTCATTCTGAATTCCAGATGGTTCATTAATACGGAGCTCGGCTCTAGTTTATAGTCATAAAAGAGAATGTGAAGCAGCTTAGGGATGGAAAACAAAGTTGAATATCTTATGCGTGGTGGAGGTTCCTCGAGGGTTGGTTTGGCAATAAATTTGGAAATAGAGTAATTTAGATTTCCTGTTTTTCTTGGGGCTCTGCAAATTTAATAAGATGTGATGGTCGGTATAGACTATCGAGGATCGGAAAGATCATATAATGACTTTAATTGGAACGAAATGAATCTAGTTGTTTCAGAGGAAATGTGCCGATAAGGAATACAACTTTTATTAATGACGAGGCTCTCAATATTGAAGAAATGAGAACAGCGGCTGCTAGATAAAATATCATGTAATTACCTAAGAAGGTGGCGTTGCATAGTATTTTATTAAGTTACCTTAATCGTTTAACGTTAATCTATACAATCGTAGACAATTTTAACGGGGGAAAATGTGCATTATACATTAAAGATTCATGACAGTATAATCTAGCGTACGTGGAAAATATATTTAGATGTTTGCAAATTAAAAAACCGGTGTGAAATTGAAGGCAACAAAGACCTATAAGCCATTGCGGAAGTTTTTGCAATTGTTTCATAAGCTCCTATCAACTCCCATATCATCCTCCTAAATGCACAATGGAAAAAGATGAAGGTCATTCCTAAAATTATATTCTATTCTCATCACCTTAAATATCCTAAATTGTGGTCTCCTTGAACTATACACTCATACACAAGTTACACAATATGCACAGCTCATACAGTCAGTATGCCTTAGACTTATTAAAGGAGAAGGCAGAAAGGGTCGTAAATAAATTCATTATAACAAGGATCGGCTTGAGGGCGAGTTTACGAAAAAAATCTCACGTCTCTTCAAATCCTGTCAATTTACAAACTGAGTTATTTGCTAATTTCTTCATTTTTATAAATTTATCTATCGTTCGCCCTCACTTTCTGTTATTCTCTCCACGAGTACGCTGGAATACTGGAACTTTTGCTGGAAAGGAGTACATGCATAGAGATAACGTTATTTTATTCCTATTCCAATATTCTCAATATTCCAAATTGAAAACTTAGACCTGGAGCTTGGTGGTTACGTACACATATGTACATACATACAAGTAAATAAAATGAAATACTTATCACAACTAACTAGTTCCTCGTATACACAGATCAGATCCCTCGACTCCAGATTCCAGATTGTTACTAAACTGTTCCTAATTGACGGCACATTCTTGTCCAACAAGCAAATTACATGGAATTACTACCCGGCCTCATCCTTGAGTCTTTTGACTCGCTGAGTGTTCAAGTCTTCGAGGCTTAATGAACCCATTCTTTCCATCCGGTTTTGTCACATCCTTAAACAACCTCCGTAATCATATAGTGATCCCCCAAAAAAAACCCAACCCGACAATGTACCCAACGTCAAGCCGTTGCTTTAAGGACCTTTTTGTATTATTATTTAATAATAATATTATCCACCTCGTTAGTTACCCACCGTAGTAAGGAGCTCATCAGAGCCGCAATTAGTAAAATGTGGAAAAGGAACCGGTAATTTAGTAATTTACTAAACTCCCCTCTTGAAATCAATTCCTTTTTAAAAACTCGTAAACAATATGATTGAGAAGAAAAGATGACGGGGAAAGGCCTTGGGTTGATTCAGTCTCTTGTTCCTATCTCTGACTAAAAATCAGATCCGCTCTTCTTCTCAATGTTTAATGTCCCCATTGAAAAGATAAATAATGATGATTCAACAACAAATTGTGATGTAGACGACATGAACACTGAGCATCAGAGATCGAACATGACGTGATTCAGGGGATTGCAGGATGAATACCTAAATACCTTTGGCCATATACATATTAATCCACAAAAATCTTAATAGATTTAATTTTTTTTTAAATATAAATTCATGTCGTACACATTACAGAATTATGAAATACAAATCCCTACATCCATAACAATTGATTTGATGATGACGAAGGCAGTGGAAGTGATTTTTCAGTCCATCCATCCATCCATCTTATCCTATCTTCTCGTATCATCCGTGCATGTACAAATATAAATAATACCCGTTTAATATTCATGAATTTTTTTCTCAATATATGTATTGATTTGAACACAAGGAATATGTTACGTGTATATATTATATGCATACAAGTATTTTTTTAACTCTCTGATAAATTCATAACAACCAGAGGAGATGAGTAGATCTAACAAACTTAAGGACTAACAAGCATATCTTGAATATTAAGAAATTCAAGGATCGGTTTCAACTGTAAGTGTGGTTGGCCAAGCCAGTTAGTTACTTAACTAAGTTACCTCTGCCTTCTACTTTTTTAAGAGTTGGGAGTTGAGGAGATAATGCTATTATTGTTGTATCTTGTGTATACATCTTCTGGTTTGAATCTTTTGGAGTGGCAGTGGTGGTTTTGGATCTTGTACTATTTATACGAGTGTATCTTGTGGTGTATAGGATGATGATGATGGTAATGATATAGAATCTCTGTATATATATGACATGAGCTATGAAAGTATGAAAGTGAGGAATGGATGGAATGTGGCCATCTCATCTTTCCTCACCCATTCAATTCAATTCTCATCTTTAAGGCTGGAGAGACCGGACTTGGTCATGTCAGTTTTTTTTAAAGTTCAGATGTAACAGTCATGGAGCCTTTGGCTTGGGCATATTTCCGTGTAGTACAATTTACAATCAACAATTAGAGGTGAATCTATAAGGGGGATAGAATGTATCTTTTTAAGGTTTGTAAGTCTGAACGAGAGGGTTTAAGCAAACCAAGTCATCTCTTAAAACAATGAACCGTCCGATTCAATCAAACCTTTTTAAAAGACTGAGGAGAGACAGACCCGTGCCCCTTTTGACTGGAGAAGATAAATGAGCTCTTGAATTTTATTTGACTTCATTTGTCATTTCCTCGTCTCCTTGACTGAATCATGGCCCATGAAGATGAGAATTATAAATGTCTTTCTCTGGCAATACTTATGGGATGATGCATTTAAGAATGTATTTTTATCGGGTTGGAGTGTCGGTTTTATAAATTGAAATGACATTAAACTTGCTTTAGACAAAATGTTTGAATGCATGGATTTACAATATTTTTAATTAAATTTAAACTTTAAATTCGTTATATGTAATTCATGTTCTCTTTTCAAATATTCTCAGGATGAATAATTTACTGCTGATATGAACAATAAATATATAAAAATAGATTTTGATCTTCAATGGGTGCAAATAAAAAACACGATAATCTTTGGCCAATTTTTAATACAACAGTCAAAACGGGTATGAAGTAATTGCAATAATAGGCTGTTAAAAAATCTAGCATTAATAATATTTGATTGGTATGTCATTAAAAAGGAATTCTTGGAGAAAGATTTTTTTCAAAGCCTCTAACTTTCTCCACTTCCAAAACTTTTACAGGTCCAATTAAAAACTGTTTAATTTCATACACATCGCAAATTATAATGTAATAATGACTTTATTTGCCAACTGCAAACATTAGGATTTTTAAGAGCATTTTATAAATTCAATTCCAAGACAAATATTGTCAATTTCAAAAGTACTTCAACAGCTTGTTCTTCAATCTTCCATCCTGCGAAATTTTCAGGACTTTCTGCTCGTAATATGCAATCTGTTCTCTATCCCAATGTAGCTGATCTCTTTGAGGTATAAAAGGTGGGATACCTCACCTCTGGTCTTACTCAAGTTGTACACAATCTATATTACTGCACAGTACATTTGACTTATTGTAAGGAGCAAAATCTTGCCAAGAGATATAATAATAATGCAGCTAGTACCACTGCAGTAGTGACTCTTCTAGCTAAAAGGGATGAAGCTCTTCAGAAGAGGCTAGCATCTCTAGAAGGGAAGCAATGCAGGTGTAGTTTGTAGTTGTAATAGCAATATTTATGAGCAGAACACCTGTCCTGAGCAGTTCTTTCACACATGGCGACATTTTTTACTGTCCCTTTCCTTCAACAAATTTTTTTATCTTCCTCTGCCTGCCTGGATAAACGAAATCAAAATCTGGACTCGAGGCTCTCTCCAGACAGAGAGATATTAATACAAACGGGGCTGCTACCTACAACCTATAACCTAGGGTACGGATACACTAACCCAACTACTTATGTATTTGAGAACAGATCGTTTACGAGCAACAATAGAATATATAAGAAGTCAAGTAGTTGGATTACTTAACTACGAACGTCGTTGATGATGGGATACAATACTGGAGGCAAAGAATAGCCTCCAGTGATCTTACTAAACTATTATCTCTGCTAAAAGAGAACTGCTTTTTAATTTCACTTATATGGGTCGTTTGTAGCTTGTAGCGAGAAACCCAACGCATAAATCACAAGGACCACAAAGTGACCCTTCATTTAGATGAGTCAAGGAATGGGAACCCTTTATATGATGATGTATGAAGAATTCCTCAAGGAATTTACAAAGTCATGGCTAATTTGTGCTGTTATTCAGACTAGTTCATATTTAAGAGCCAGAAGGGTTGACTTATGAATGTATCTCTGTAGAATGAGTAAGAAGTAAATGATACGAACGGGCTTTGTTTACCACGAGGAGAGGATGGAGTGATTTAGTTTCTTCAACAGTTTGTAATCCATCCCAAGTTCTGTACACGGTTACTGTGGGGGTGGAATTGGATTAGATGATAAATGATCTTCACCGGGTTTGGGTCTCTTCTCAGCTGAAGAGGAAAACAAGTCAAGTCAGTGAGTACGGAAGGTGTGTGGACTTGTTGTTTGTAAGAAGACACTTGTACCATCAAGTGTTACGGGATGGGTTTGGTTGGTTCTACACCAGGCCATTTCAGGACGATCTTACATAAAGTATTGAGGGATCTATCTGGAACTTCATAGGAAATATGAAGCCTCCAATTTGATTCCATCTGCACTAGCTCTCTGTAAAAGATTATTTACCAGCCTGTACCATATGATTACGCACTTGTTTTAGATTGTAGTAGTAATGATGAGATGAGATTGGACATGATCTTCGCCTTGAGAAGGGCTATTTGTTTCTCCTTGGCTTGTATGGTTGATGGCTGTTGTTGAAAAAGCATAAGAATGTGTCCCAAGAAACTCAAGACAATAGGGCTGGAATGCCAAGCGTCTTACATCAACGGATAAAAAACAATGGGCCCTCACCAACATTGCATACCACCAAGAACTAGTGGCGCAATGCTGTCTACCAAACTACCAAGTACCACAAAACCCTCTTATCCCTATGACTTTTAACATGCACATCTTTAAACTCATCTCTCGTCCAGGAGGATCCAATACTGCTCATAAAATCTAACCGAATTGCCTTATCCTCCAAGAAAACATCCTCCAGTATACACAAGAATCAGATAGAAGATCTGTAGTAGTATCAGTAAGATAGTTGTTCGTATAATGTCTTCTTTCCTCCTTGAGAAAAGCACTTCTCTAACACTTCATACATTCCCTTTATATAACACAGAGATGCTCAACTCCTGAATCCTATAGCATAACGACTTTCAATCCAACTGGAAACCTTCCTCTAAAAGTGAGTAAGTACGTACAGGTTGGGACTTGAGAGAGCCGAGCCTTTGCAAATCTCCCAGCAAGGGGTACTTTACATTTTACAATCGCAAATTGCAATTTTACGCCTCGCCAAAAAAATAAATTTATTTTAAAGGAATTTCCAGGCCCTACCTCTATTTTCATGTAGCCTTTGACCCCCTCGGAACCCTGCAGGAATTTTGGAGGGCTTGGAAAATATTTTTATGAATGGAGACTATTTATGTGAATGATTTAAAAATACATGAAACCTTCGATGTGAAGAAATTTTACACCCACTTACCAATACGAACATATTGGAACTTCGTCTGTGACGATTGAGTTTAATTAAACTAAGGTTTGAAGGGGGTTAATGAGCCTGTTACTAATAAGCTATCAAAAGTCGATAGCTTGATATTCATAAAAGTAGCCTGCAAATGTCAGCATGATTGACACATATAAATTTTCATTCAGTCTTGAGAGACTTGGCATGTGTTCTAGTTTTAATTTTAATCTAATTTTAGTCCATCTTATATGTTCAATATAGTATTGTTTCGAATTCTGAATGAGCCTTCCCGCGTGTCCTAAAGACATCTTATGAAGAAGACGGTAATGTGGGTTGGGCTCTATTCTCATTTCCTGTTACAGATAGTTTGACTAGTATCGGATTCGAAGTAATAATTAGCTCTAACTCTGTGATACCTCAGGCTGATTAGTCAATAGTCATATTTAAATAGTCAGTTTTTTTTACACACAGCTAGAAAGCACAAGAATTGATAATGACCAAGCCAAGCCCACAATGCAATACTGGTATTTTGCAGTATCCTGAAATCCTCAACTTTTATAATACAGAGTATAAACAAGATGATGATGCGTACTACATAATACTTTCTTAGATGTTGTTCCCATTAGCAAAAGACAGGAGAAAAATAAAGCTGAACTTCTTCAAAGGATTTTGGAGATGAGAGCTTAAATTGAATGTTGAATGTAAGGCACACAAATAAATAGAGTTTTTTTACTCGGTAAACCTTATGTGATGTGTAGTTTTTGAACAAACTATACAACTACTAACTTGCTTTCAATACTCTTCAGACTACAAACAAAGTATTCCATGGAGAGACTGCTGTAGTGATCGTGATACGAAAACCTTCTTTTTTTGTTCAGACAGTCGTTTATTTATCTTTTTCAAGAGGTCTTTCAAATTCGACTTATCCAACACGTTTCCCTTTCCTTAGATACGGAAAAGCTTGTACTTGAATTCAAAGATGCAAAAAATACACACCGGATTGCATGGAGTTCCTGGAGCTCCGAACATCTTCCCTATGTTTACAAGAGTCTACCAAACTCCCTTGTTTTGCACAAGTGTCGTTGACTTCCTCTCAAAGTTAACTAACAAAATTGTTGAAACCTTCATCAACTATCGTCTTGGGGTCAAGTCAACTTTATTAGCTCACCATTTAACTATCCACAGCTTTACTTATGGCTCTTGAAGATGACAGTAAGCATCCGCGATGAGATTATGATGATACCCTACTGCTATTCCCAACATATCAGAAGATGAGTTATGACTATATAGGGCTAAACTTAAAAATCGCCTCTCAGAAAGGTACACAAATAACACCTAAACCTGTCCTCCCAACTAAGTCCAGACTGGTAACCCAAGTCCTTTGAATACTTTACAACAGAGTCTGTTAAGATTTTTGCGAAAAAAACTTCTCCCACAAGTCTAACTTTGCACAATAAATATCTTATCCCAGATATTGAAAAAGGCTTATTGAAACGCAGAGTTTTTGAGAGAACGGGAAACCGCAGGTGCTTGGGATCATCAACCGATTGAGATGTCTTTTGTTTATTATGTCAAAGGGTTTGTGTATAACCCACAAAACCCTGTGCTTCTGTGGTATTTTTAGTAATGAAATACCACAGCCTTAAAAAACTCCAGTTTAAATAGAATGAATGGAAGATATGAAAAAAGCACATCTAGGCATAGAATCCTGCTAAGGTTAAAGCAGGGATATCGAATTCCCATCAGAGATGTAAACTTAACAAGATTAGGTAGAAATATTTTTGATGCTCCAGCTTGTGCTTTTTTTAAGCTCACAGAAACGTTAGAGGATGTTGGGCTCTAATGTGTTTTATCCAAGTACGTAGTTTCCCTCTGTAGTTTTGAGAGACAGAAAGAGTTCACTAACAAGACTAGTAGAACATGGGACAGGAACACATCCCTTCAAAACCCTTAGTCATGAAAATAATGCATTTTATTTATAATTACTATTTCCTCAACTTCTTCCTCCCGTTTCCTTCGTAAATGGCTGATCTTGAGTTGAGACTCAGGAGAAAGGGCTCAGTCCTCCATCATCTATCTATCTCTTCCTAATACAGAATCTATATTATGCTAGGCTGGTCTTGTTTTTTTTAAAGGAAAACACCATATCAGTTTTCAGCCATTTCAAATAGAATGACATGAACAAACATCAGTGACTGTCATGTCAAATGATTACTAACTACCATGCTATATACATAATTCATCCTATGGACTCCTAGGATGAATCCTGCTATTTACCACTAGTACAAGCTATAAATGTAAATGTACATGTAGCTACTAGAAGGTAGTAGTCTGTCAAGTTTGAGCATTCTCAAGTAGTTGCTAACATTGGCTATGATGAACTGTACTATATAAACAAGCACAAGACAAGGAAGGCAAGGCGGAGGGAGTTGATTTTGAAAGAGCACCCAACTTACAACTGCCATGGTTGACTTCAATCAAAATAAATGCCTGTTTGCAATAACAACAATCTTCCAGCTTTTACTTATAAAACGTCAATTCAAAAACTGACAGCTTTTCTCCTCTCTCGTCCCATACAACTTTCCAACAACAACACACACACGTCTAGAGTCTATTATAATAACTCCCAGATACGGATCGATCCATACAAACCCCGGAATATATATGAGGATGATTGAATACATACCCTGATTTACTTATGCATGGATATTTGGATAGGAGAACAGAACACTTATACAACAACTACAATTACATACGCCCCATGGAAGGCGAAGGGTTCCCGACTGAGAAGTCCTCCTAGTCGATTCATAGGACGGTGTAATATTTTATTATTAAATGACTATCCAATATGTATTGTAGAAGGCGGGTTATGGAAAGGACGGTAAGATTGACAGTCCAAGGGTCTTTTCGTTCTTTGCGATATGCCTGGGTGTATATGAGAAATAACCAATTTCCACACGACTTCCGTAATTACCTCATAAATAAGTGAACTTTTAATCCATTTAGCCTGGACAGAGTGAAGTCTCGTTTTCGATGGGTTGACAACCATTCGAAGACAGTATGTAGGAGCGATTGCCAAAATCTATACAGCACTATATATCATTTAACTAATTATAGGTAATTAAAATCATTTCAAGGTGTACATACAAACTAAAAATATACTCCGTCTCATGCATCAAATTCACATAATTTTGTACAAATGTGGCATTCCGTAAATTCTCCTCCACTATTTTAGAATATAGGAAACATTTCATGTTGTGGTGAACTACGGTTTGTCGTCTTCTCATTAAGAGATAATAGCTTATCAAGTCTTTAAAACTGTGGGTGGGGGATGGGGTGAATTAAATTATAAATCAACGAATCCATGCGGTTTAAATCATTTGTTGTAGCAAGTTGGATTGACGAATCATATTTTTCGAATATGAGAAGGGTAACTGGAGGACTACTATAGGGGACGTTGTCTTTGGGGATGTCAATATTTGACCATAATATTTGGAATAGAGTAATTTGAGCTGAAACGTGAGTACTAAGCTACATAACTTGCATTCATCCATTCATATTAAAATGAGCCACTTTATCACATTTCCTGTCCGGGGAACCGCATGAATGCTTTTTACGGGTCAAACTCATTAAAATAAATATTTCTTGGACAGGTAAGGCTTATAAATTGTGTTAGACACAACTGGAGATGAGAATTGCACATAACAGAAACTACGGAAAGTTGGATCACAGAAGCGCATTAAGTCATGGGGTGATGTGATTTATAAAATAGGAGAACAAAACCGTTCATCTTCCACAATCAATACAGCTTCTACATTTAGTAACAGGATTTACAGTATGAATTCGATGTTTACGACACGATTGTAAATACCACTATAGGATATCATATATAATTATCTAAGTGAAAATAGGGACTTAAGTCATGAGGTCATAGGTCATACGTAAATCGTCCAACCTCTCCTGCGCTGGACTGCCCTTCGACCTAGAACGCGGCCGTCGGCATGTGGTGATGGTGGATAGGGGAGTTCGTCGACGGGGGCGTTGGGATTGACCCTTGACACACGTACCACTCGGATAGATTGTTTTGTTGCGTCGCAGCAGCCATACTGAACAAATGGTGATTCCCATGGTGGGGATGATGGGTGTGATGAGGTTGATGCAAAGCGGTTTGAGGCTGAAGAAGTCCGCCTGGAGGGAGTCCTTGACCAGAAACTAATTGAGACCGAAAGTCATTCTGACTTTGTTGCTGTTGCTGCTGTTGTTGTTGCTGTTGTTGCTGTTGTTGTTGCTGCTGCTGCTGCTGAGCCTGTTGTTGCTGAACATGCTGCTGCTGCTGGGAGGAATTGTGATTAGGCAAGTGAGAATTCGGTGAGTTCCCCGTATTTTGGTGAAGATGATTGTTCTGGGGTGAAGCGGCCGGGTTGCTTCCATGCGTCGGGGACGAAGGGGATGAGGAGTTGTCCGAATCATAAGCTGACCCTGAGGGCGGAGGTGACTTCCCATGCACCTTCATGTGCTTCCTAAGTATAATGAAATGAAAGGGATTAAAGTCGATTCTCAGCATATTCAATTCATATGTAAAATTTTAATTGCTAAAAATTTAATTTTTTAAATAATTTGTTTTAGTATTTTGAAACAACCGAAAACACTTACCTCAAGGATGAAGGGTGAGTGTATGACTTGTCACAACCACGAACCTGTAACCAAAAACCAAAGAAATTTTAACAACTTGGAATCGGACACACTATACTCTTCTCTCATACAGATATTATTCAACCTCGCCCAACCCAAAAACTTAACCCATTCATCCCAGCCTACCTATCAGCAATCAACATGCACATACTTTGCATTTTTCATATTTTTTCCCATCCCAATCCTCCTCGGGATAATTACTCCTTCGGCAAAAACGACTAGTGAATAATATCCATACGAAAACATCTTATCAGACATCACAACACACACATCCCTCACAAGAGCTTGCAAATTTTTTCCTCATCTCTCCCAACCAATCCGAGCCTATTTTTCACTACACCAAAGGTGATGCGCTAATCACAGCTTTTTTAATAGCATACTGTCAGAGCAATCATTACATTACATTACTTAAGATGATTGCACATACCTTGCAATTGTACGGCTTGTCAGATGTATGGACATGGGAATGCTTCTTCCTGTCAGAGCTGTTGGCGAAGCGTCGATCACATCCCTCAAATTCACATTTGAACGGTTTCTCACCTAAAAATAATAGAAAAAACCACATTTAATACAAACTTGAAACTTTAATACTTACTTCAAATAAGGAAGCGTCATAATAGGATTAATACTTTAGGACAAGGTCTCTCAAAGAGATTAATGGTCCTTCCCTAAACCTTCTCCAGTGGAAAAGTTAAGTTCATAAAGTCTCAAGTAATGCAGAACCATTACAATCTTATTATTACCTACACACATACTACATATTGCATTCTTTCAGATACATTTTGGAATTGCTTTGGTTTGGTTTTTAAAGGTTTTTTTAAAAGAGGCATTATTTGATAGAAGACGATGCATATAGGAATTAGGATTGGGAAGCATTTCTCAAAATCTTCAAGAACCTACTAAGGTCTGTTTTTTTTCACACACAAGAAGCTAACACAATGGCCAGGCCAGTAAGCACTGGATAGAGTATGGGATAACAATGGTGTCCTCAAGGGTCATTTTTCTCAGAAAAGTCCTAAAGAATATTACGCTCTCGCACCCTTCCTAAATGTTTGGGTAAGGATTTCACTCACTCTCCCACAATTCTATCATTATTCTATTGCCAAACTCAAGTTTTTTTCCCTCTCCTATTTACTAGGGACAGAGAGGAAGGACAGGCCCTTTTGGACAGATGAATAGGAATTATTGTAACATTCCACCATAAACCTCCCTCAAGAAGATACACATTCATAAATACTTAATGTCCATCCTCTGCCGCTTATTCGAGGCTATTCCCTGGATATTTAGTGCTCAGAGTTCATAGTTCTGCTATAATAACTAAACCTCTTTAGCAGACTCCCAAACTCGTAAACCTTTTTCCTAAGACAATTGGAGCACACTGTCCCATTTATTAGAATCAACTGTCAACCCTATGGAGTATAACTAATTATCAAAGCGTAGCAAATTTCATGTTTTCCAGAGAGACTTTTGTAGCTGAGATGAAGGATATCCTACTCAAGAATTAGTGTAGGTTCGTAGTTTCGAGAATTTAAGATCCATACAACATTTTACAAATCAGCCTTAACATAATTAGGGAAGGAATTTTCTCCAACTTATGAAAATTAAAACTTGAAAGCCATTGTTTTTTAAAGCAAATATTAAAGATCGAAAGGAGGGCATTTTTAAAATTTGAAAAATCTACAAAAATGACATCGACACACACATCGTCTCCATTCTTCATCCAAAAGATATTATTGAACCAGTTCGTTTCCCCTCATTCCAGGTGAAAGAAAATGATAATAAATTAAGGTAAAGGGTGCCCTGTCTATTTCACTAATTTGTTACGTTACTGTTTCAACTCCCAAGCTGTTTTTTTATTTCCTTTTTGCCATCTACCTTTCCTTCTACATCGCAACATTACAGATGGACAGACAGGCAAACATACAGCTCTTACTCTTCGTACTTCTTTATCCTAACAAATATGATCCCCTGACCACAAAATCCATTAGGCCAAGCCACAGATATAGAATACCATAGAATACAACTGACACAAGCCTCTCTACTCTTCTTCTTCCGCATTTCCAAAACGGAGGTAAAAATGGTTTAAAAAACTAGCTGGAATAACCGAATAACTCCTCTCTTCTGGAGATGAGAGGCGAACGGTTGCTCATCCAAACTTTATTTCCCCAACCAAGACTGGAACATATGGGAAGATGAGCTTTAGAACTCTACCATCCGCAGTCCTGTCAAACTATGAAACAATTCTTTCCATTCCTCTCTAATTTATTTCCCTCCTGTAAAAGGTAAGAGCTTCCTTAACTAAGCCCTAAAAAAATCTGAAAAAAATCCATAATACCTAAGTGTGCAACCTACAGGTAATGCACACTGAAACGAACCTCCATAACTCAAAATGGGATGAAGAGGAGTCATTTCTAGGCTGGTCTTGTTGATTCGATAATTTTAGGTTTCCCTAATCTCACCCCAGGGTCAATTATCTAATTAGATGAATTAGTCAGAACGGATAATCCAATTTCATAACAAGCTTTCCGCCTTCCGTTTACACTACACCACGTCCGGGACTTCAACAAGATACTCCACCTAATCCTCATTATCGTTTATGACATCTCCCACAGTTTATGGTTTACAATTCCGGTCGACACTACCCCAGAGTTTGGTGTAAGGGAGTGTCAATCAATTGACAAAGTCACAAGTCCACACAACCAAGCAAGGTGGCCTTCTTGAGAAAGGATCCGGTAGATAAATGCATCATAAAAAATATATATCACTCCAATTTTTATACCCCCGAATCATCCGTCCATAAAAATGGATTGTGAGAAAGGTCTGATCTACTGGATTCTACCTCTGTACACACAAACCTCTCCATGAGAGGATTCATGGACTAAATCAGTTCGACATGTTTATGGCAGAATTGGTCCATTTACAGCATCTAAGTGGACAAGAAGAGTGAATACTCATAAACCCCCCTGGAAGTTCGTCTTGTCACATCGGGCCTAATCACCCACCTTGAAAACCTTCCTCAATTGTCAATGACCAACAAGACGCTGGGAGGGGTCCACCCTACCGCACGTGCGAATATCACTCACACAATCTGTCCTCTCCAATTATTTACTTCAGAGCTTGCGTCCAATTCAACTCCATTCTTATGCCCCCTCGCCTCGATCCAACAACAAGTCACAAGTGAGAATATAAATACATAAACCGACATGGAATTGAGGACCCTCAGACCATCTTCTCAATTTATTACCAGGAAATCTTCCCTATTGACAATACTTCAAGAAGTCCATCCGCCTCACACCTTCTAGCATGGCAGAGGTCAAATCAAATGATTTACAAGCTCCCAATCAATTCCACTCCGACCTACCGCATCCATTTACAATGTAAAATCCTCCAGCCTCCACTAAACCAGTCAAATTAAATCTCCTTGTACGCCCTGAACGATGAGTAGATTCTGTAAGTATCACGACTTGAGCCATGAGGTCTTAGATTACCATAACCCTCAACCTCCATCAAGAATAAAAGTGCAGCCCAGCCTCCATATTTCCTATTTCTAAATCGCATGATGCCTTACACCGAGGGAAAGGATATTGTCGTACGTAGCTTTAAGCTTTAGCTTCTCCACGATGCCCGAATTCGGGTAGTTGCTCGTAGTCGGGTAAAATGAAGAAAGTTACTCCTAATGGGAAGAAGGGAGTGTGTAAGTACAAGAGCAGTTGTTGAGGGAGGAAGAAAATCAATGGATTTGTAGCTAGAATGGATGACGAAGCATGAGGATTTTTGGGCCGCGTTGACTACCAGTCCAAGTCGACCTCAACTATACATAACATTATACTCGTTCAACGACAAGCGTGGACCCCGTAGGAACAACTTGGCAACGTAAATTTGCGTGTTTGATATCCACCAAACCGAGACTGGTGGAGCTGGTGAAACTAAGTACTACTACTAGTAGTAATAATATCATTACCATCTCTACAGGTCTAAACATACTACCCGCACTCCACCGTGAGTAACACTCCCAGACCGCAGTCGACAAGATGCAAGTCTAATAATCTATGAGTTCCTCAACCCAAAACTTCCAAGAAATAATTCACTCCCGCCGGGTGGAATATAATACAAATGAGCAAAACTAAAAACCAAATCTTACAATTCTTTACATTCGGGTGAACACGACTAATAATAATAAAACTCCATCCTACATTCTACAAAGAACTATGGATATTATACAAACATCTACATGTAGTATCGATAATATAGAGACAATGAAATGCGAATTCGATCCACTCTAAAAGGTTTCTCCTCAAAAGAAATCATATCTTTTGCATTAAATAAAAATCTACAAGAAATAAAACACCTCCTGAGATGAATCCACCAAAAATCTAGTCTCCATTCATATTCCAAATATATGTAGGGACATAACATCGCATGTCTGTCTATTTCTATTTCATCTCATATCCGTAATCCATCTCCGACTGAGTGCTAAAAAGAATAGCACATCCAAAAGGCTCAAAGCTTCCAAATACTTTCAAACATCCGCCTCTCTCTCTCTCTCTTTCTGTCTCTATAGATCAACTCATTCATCAAGCATATAAATAAATATGAGGAGGGCTTAAGTAGTAGTAATCATGATTAAGATTTATCAAGAGTGTCAAGAGAATAGACGGGGATCCGTTTCCCACTTCATGAATTAGCCTCCTTATTCCACGCTTGTAGATATTTTCACGCAAATTAATTATTTTTGATTAGACAAGAATAGAGTTTGGAGATGATGATGAAAAAAACGAACGGACTTCCTTCCATCATCCAACCCATAGCACATAGGAGTCGTTGGATTGGATTCTCTATGTTCCTAAGAGTACAAAGGCTTTCCATCATCAACACGGACTCTTTTTAAAAAATATGTATAAAGAAAAAAAACTTTTCATGTACTTGTGCTAGTTAGTAACTATATTAAGCAGCCGGCTTGAGCACCAAAACTAAAACATGAGATCGACCACAGGAGCAACCCTTCTACTATTTTATGATTCATTTTCTATCTACTAGAGAGTGTATATATAGGTAAGTGTTTTTATATCTACAATTGGATGTATTGGGGAGAATACCCTTATTCTTGCATGCTTCTCATCATCAATCTAATTTCAGCCTTTTATTACTTTGACTACTATAAATTAACGTTGCTAATGCTCTAATAGATAGATCCAATCCATCCAACCCGTAACAAAACCTTCTACCCACGGACCATCCCATTTTCATATTTGCATCGTCTTTTGATTACAAATCCCCCTAGTGTCAAAACTCAATCTACGAGGACAAAAGATTGGGAACTAATTTCAAGAAAACTCCCTAAAAATCTTTACACTAAAAACACTAATGTACTATGTGAATTATACGAACATATAGATTTCAGAGAAATTCCTACACCAATCAAAACAACATTTAATCACACCCGCTAGCAATAGCCTAATTCTTCACATAGGTCCAAAATCCATATGAAAAAAGGTTTCACATAAATTCTGACAACTATGAAAAATTGCCACTCTAATCTGCAACACCAACGATAAAGTTGAAGCCGTCATAAGCCATAAGCGACCCTGGAAAATACAAACCCAAAATTCTAAGCACCTTAATAGCCATATATTTTTTTAAGGCCGCATAAGATCAATGCTAAGGTATGCTTCCCTAAATACTTGTGATAAGTTTAGGGTGAATCGGAACTGAAATGTTTATAAAAATATTTTCCTCCAAGTCCCCACGATGAATAATACGATCTATTGACTCAAGATGATTACCACAATAGCTTCAAGGGCCCTTTCGTATGCCTTTAGAATGGTGTGTGTGTGTGTGTGTGTGTGTGTGTAGACTCTAATATGAACTACTGACGTAAATACTATTTTTTTCTTCGATTTACGATTTACAATATAAAATTGAATAGGAGCTTGGGAGATGAGAGTATGAAAGGCCAAGGGGCATGGGATCTCTACAGTCTGAGGAAACTTTTGTTAATTCTCAAAGAATAGATTGGGGCAGGGTAGTTTAGGTTTTGAACATAGGATCACGGCACTTTGAAAGTGCGGAAAATCGGATCCTACTCTCAAGAGTTCATCGTAATACATAATCATCGATAACAACAAGACTCAAGGGTCCCTTTTCACCAATTTAGTTCTCCTTCGTATTAAATTATTACAAGCCACCACCACCCCGACTTCAACCGTTCTGTATCCATCACTATCATCAACTCTGCTTTCCATCCTCACCCATTATCACTTCTACTCAATACTATCAGCTTAACTAATACTTAATCCCCAATTCTTGCTTAAATAGCCTTGTATCTGTCTAAAATTGAATGAGCACCATTGAAAGAAACGTACGTATATCCCTCCAGTCATCTGCCACATGCCCTAAAACTTCATCAAACCAGCTTCTAAAGTCGAAATTAACGGCTAGCCTTGTAGCCCGACTTGGCCATCTAACTGCAATCAAGAGCCCTTTATAATTTCATATTCATTAACACACGGAGCCCAATGACAGTTGACTTGATTTGCGAATCATTTCTCTCTCAGGGACCCAAAGGGTTACAGGCCTCTTTCAGCATAGCATGTAACACACTTGGAAACATTGAAATCGTACAACAACACAGTAGAACAAGCCCTTAGACAGAATCCAGTAGTTAGTTGTAGGGATAATACATGCTACATACACGGATGGGTAGATAGACCAGAGGGCCCTTAGATCCTTTGAAATTTTGAATAGAGAAAGCATTGGTGCGTCAAATAAGCTCACCATGCACAGACACATCTGGACAACCGGTAGCACCAGCCATCCATCTCTCTGCTTCTCTAGTCAGTCAAATAGATATCTTTAATACTGCTTTTGAAACTTCATCTTGGATTTGGATTGGAAATCCCTATTATATGGCCATTTACAAAATCCTCCTCTGCATATTACAAATAAATACGACGGGCACATACTAAACGTCACACTACTACTGCTTATTTAATATGTGTCCCTTCCTAATCTACGCTGCTGAATGAGAAAATGAATGCTCTCTCCTACTAAATTCTAACATTATTCATCATGATCATCACCATTGCCAAAGCACCAGTCTCTCTTTATCACCATGTCTGTATAAAATAGGGGGCCCTTCGCTATTGCTCTCGAATCTCGAATCCAACACAGCAGCCGACTTAAATACAAGCGATCGAGTGGAAAAAATATTTGTTGAAATTCATAGCCCTAGCTGTTGAAGACGGATGGATGGGTTAGTTATCCATAGGATGTTTAAAAGTTTGTCCTCCTGACCTAAAGTTGTTACCTTGGTACTTGGATGGATTAGAAAAGCCGACATACAGTACCTAGTACCCATCCAAGCCCTTGAAGACTTCAAGCCCTTCTGATTCACCATATCCAACTATTAACTCTCCAGCAGATATTCAAAATTCAATAGCCCATTCAAGTACACATATAACTAGCCTAACCATAGCTAATCCGTTTTGGATATCCCTCACATTCAGCGATTGAACATTATAAGTCTCCTCCATCCAATGTGACGGCTTTCCATTCAACCCTCACAATCAATCCTCATAGACATGCATGACACAGTTACTATTAAGTACAAATAGCTCGTCCTCTCCCTCTTGCAATATGGAATATTACGTGGAATGGATTCCATTCTATCAATTTAACTTCCTTCTATCTCCAACCAATAAAAACAAGCCCCATTATAACCGTTTGCAAAAAAAACCTATCCCCATTAGAACTAAACGATATCAGTCTCGCAATGCTAGCTTTTTATTGCAAATAATTGAAGGATAGATACTCAATAAAAAATGTGAAATAAAAATCAAATCATCATTCCAATCCTAAATTGATGACGAGTGGATGCTAATTGATAATTTGAACAATCCTTGCTGTATTTATGATACGACGAAGCTGCTTTCGTGTAGCTCAGTTCCTTGCTGTTCTAATTTTTAATGCTATAGGATTTCCCAATTTGTGAATATTTGTTCAAACTCTTTAAGGCTTTCAAATGGATGGTTTACTTTACTCTTTTCCCTGACCACAAATAAATTAATCCTTCAAACTCACTGGTAAAGTAGGTTATGTTAAAAAAACCATCGGCTTATCACCCCTATTAATAGTCCATCTCATAACAAAACAAAAGCCGAAAAAACAAGAATTCCAAAAAACATCAAGTCGGTAATAAGTAGGAAGGACAATTCCAAGAAGGACGGGGTGACAGACGGCTTGTAAGTCACCACACAGGACTTTTAATGGGATAGCTACCACGATAAAATTGTGACCCTTGCCAACTTACATATTGTAGATAGGAATAGGTATCTTTTAGGTAAACCCAACCTGATCCTCTCGTACCTCGACTGGGTAGATTTGTAAATATATAAAATGGCTTAGACACTTGTATTATGTTAGCGTAAATGACCAAAGTTGCAAGTTTAGGACCTCTTCTGAACATGATATATGAGGATAGCGGTGGTTAAGTCTTTGGTAAAGTAAAAGGTCGTCTCAATAAGTAGAAGAATGGACATGACTTTTTCTAACTAGATTAAGTCGAGATAAGAAAACACCTAGTTTTAAGAAATCCCTTTTTGTATTTGGGTCTTCACCCCGATCCAAATCAAGATAACATTCAGGATTATACGTTCAAAAAAACAACCAAACCAAAAGCTAAAGAGAAATCTCTGAAAAATACTATCGGTCCGAAGTCAATTTTTCTATGTTGGAACATTTATCTTCACGAACAGTTTGTAAATAAAGGATAAATGTAATCTGGGTATCGATCTCTTAGATGTATTCGTACATAATGGAGAAAAAAATCTATAAGCAAGAGTAGAGAAGGAATTGGCTGCTTACCTGTATGGGTTCTCTTGTGTATTTTGAGATTTTCAGATCTAGCGAAAACTTTACCACAGCCTGGAAAAGGACAAGGGAATGGCTTTTCTCCAGTGTGAACGCGAATGTGATTAACTAATTTGTACTTCGCCTTGAACGGTCGGCCATTTCGGGGACAATTTTGCCAGAAGCAAGCATGATTCGTGCACTCCGGCCCTCCGACATGTTCAACCTGCTTTTGCACAAAAAACATCCATAATAAATTATTTAGTTAAATGTAGCAGAGAAAGAGAGTTAATATCATCTCAATGGTAGATCTATACCAGTGTGAAAGATTTATTACTAACCGTAATGTGAGTGACGATCTCGTGCATTGAACCAAATGTTTTCATGCATGGCTTTTTAGGATTGGGTTGATCCACATCCACCCAAAGACAAGTTAACTCTTGCTTAATAGGGGGTCTCATGTACCGAAAAAATGCACCGGACATCTGTAACGACAATAAATAACAAGTTCATACATATTTCTTCGTCTTATTTTCGCAAAATGAAACGCGAAAATACACATCTCCAAACGTAAAAAATAAAATCTTACCTGGTGCATTGTCTGAAACTGATCACGAGCATACACTTCCATTCCTGTCACAAGAAAATTAAAAAAACATTACTTATTAATTTAGTCAATAAAAGAATTTTTTTGAACTTTGTGATTAAAAATCTTACCCAGTCTCATTTGTGAATTGTGATCATGAGTAGGGTGGTTCATTAGTGGAGGGTGGAATAGAACATGATGATGATTTGTCGTATCTCCGAACATTGCGTTCTGAGTGTCTGCGGGAGGTAGGGTTGCCCCAAGATCTCTGCAAAAATTAACAGATTTCATTTTTTAAAGAATTTCTGCTGACTGTCATAAACGATTCTAAAGAAATTGGTATTATTTACATTCGAATAGATTTTAAATGTTTAAATACCTCGATCGAAGGAGATGGGCTGCAGCGTAGGACATTTGGGGATTATGATGATAGCCATTTGGTTGATGGATTTGATGGTGGTGGTATTGGGTGGGATTATGATGAGATGGATGATGATGATGAGGTGCATGATGAGAATGATGGAATGGATGATGAGATGGATCAGTGGCTGCTGAAGTGATACCCGGTGGGGACAACTTCAGACCCATGGACGAATGCGTGTCCATAAATGGATTCAACATGATTATGTCTAAAAAAATTAATAATAATTTAATAAAATTATTTTAAGAAATTTCTGTCAATTTTAAAGTTTCAAAGCTTCAAATAAATAGACTTTTAAGTTAATGTCTCTTCTTACTTGACTTAATATAACTTGAATCAATTTTAAAAAATTGTACTTTTACCAATTTTGAATAAGATATTATAACTTATAAATTTTGTAACAAAGCTAACATTCTTATACAGAATTTTAAGAAGAAAAGATCCATTTAAATCAAATTATTTGAGTAAGCTTTAAAAATTGCTAAGTAATTTAATTTTCCACGATTTTTTATGATTTATATAATGTTAAAGCTGGATTTGAATTTATTTAAAGTTTTTTGGAATTATTATGCCTTTCTTTCTCAAAGGAAATATTATCTCAAGTTCTCATGAACTAGAATATTTTTTTTTTAAACTTGACTACGGAGTTTAAAACATGCATCAAAATATTTGAACCATACCTTTATATATTTTTCCAGTTCACCAAAATTTCGAAATAGTCACAAAACACAATACTGTTCACAAAACACTTGACACAAAATTCACGAATCCACTGAAAACTAGTCAAACACCCAAAGGTATTTACTCTATTGAAATTTGAGATCAAAAATATAATATTTTTCCTATCAATACGTCGACGATGAACTCAGCTCACAAAAATTCAGTTCAACAAACAGTTGGATAACTAACCCCTTGTAACTCCAGATAATATTTTGAATACACAAAAAATCCATTTCATACAACTCCAGCGGACAGGATTTAATCAATTACGAATATCCACCGTTTTACGATCGAACACTTGAGCAATTGGGAAATCATTGATTCTAACCAATTTACTGTTTCAAAATCCTAACCGTAGGGGCTCCAGATTTTTTGGCGAACGTCAATAAAACTGAGGGAGCCAAATATATTATGATAATAACGCAGTTAAAAGTGACTAGAGACAGGGTCACTATGGATGATGAGAAGTGGCCACATGCAGAGTCAAGTCATGTAGTGCTCACAGTGGACCAACTGATCACTGATTGAGCTCCCATCGTCATCCGTCCGTGTGGCAGTCAGTCAGTCAGGGGATGAGATGAGGAATAAGAATCCTCAGAAGGAGATGTGTCTCTTCACTCTTATTATTCGGGACTGGAGAAAAATGGACAAGTAGAGCTGCTTGGTTGGTTTTGGAGTGCTCTCATGCTATAATTGTCTGCTGCTTATATTATGATAAAACTCTCAAGTGGTTCTTGAGAGGAGAGACCAAGTGGTGTTGTGCTGTCGGTGGTGGTTGTAACCTCAGTGTGACCCCTTCAAGTGGGACTCTCTCAAAAAACTGGGCCAAAAGGAAACCTCTCACTGAGACTCAATGTGGAGCCCAACTGGGATCAAACTTGCAGGAAATCTCAACTAAAAATCATCTTGAGCTTCCACTCCGTGTATACACAGAATACAGAGAGGATTGCCCCTTGTTGGGGCTCCCGACGGACCCAGTTCACACCCCTTGGGGCCCTACTATGTCCCACCTTTTTGATCGATTCTTGCGTTTCATTGGTCTCTGCTATGTTTTTCTCGACGGGATGTCCATGTTTCAGCGCTGCTATTGGTTTCCAGAAGTTTCCAACCAGGACTGAGAGCATGGGAATGTGGAGTCCCCATAGGGTACTCATGGACACCTCCTGAGGAGTAACAACGTCCTCCAGGACCGCCTTCTGCCGAAACATCGCCATGTCCGACCCGGGGACTCTACCACTCACCATCATCATCTCCTTATGCATCCATCCACACTCCAGCAGCTCCTATCTCACCTGTCATACCTACCAAAATCATAATAATTATCATATCGGTCACTAATCTCCACCACCTTAATACTGGGTAATATTTTAATTAACATCTTCAACTTGATGCTCTTACTCTCTTGCTTGTCAAATGTCACTCCTCCATATAGTTAATACACCATGTCGATCCCTGCAATCATACCCCAGGTGAAGTGGATGTCATACCAAGATTTCTTGCTGTTTCCATGATGTTCAATCCGCACTCCTGCAGGTTTGCCGTTCTTAAAGCCACTTGTCGGCACTTTAGTCATTTGAATCAACCAAACAAGGGAGTTGTTCACTCGCCGGATTATCTATCAAGTTGTAAACAAATATGAATGATTTACTTAATCCACTCTTCACCCCAGAGGGGATTATTAAAATCATATGGCTTATTCTCATTTTATAGAAATAAAAATCAATGTACTTCATACAAAATGCTAATCCTACCATTTCCAACAGCTTATAACTCATTTCTACATGTCCATAGTATTATATTCTCTTACCGAGTCTTCTTGCTTTACGTTAATCAAAATTATGCTGACATCCATGGATTGAAATTAAACTGCAGTGGCTGGTTTCCTCCTTCGTTTCAGATAAGCCGGTAAGTAAGCTATACTGTTTTCAACCCGTTTCACTAAATGTCTAACAGAAAAATAAATAAGGAGATCCACAATTCCAAAATTCGTGTAGTTTACAAAAACATCCATTTACTAATTTACCTTACATAAACACCAAATTTAAAATCCACTACTCAATCTGCCTGGTGACTTCTGCTTCAATTAATGTACATCAAATTTGCAAACAAAGTTCAATTTGTAGGCTCACAAAATACCAGAAGCAAGAGCCTCCAGTGCCTACGCCCCCCGTTGGTTCGGTACCGCTAGCTACCAAAATTGACATCACATAAAGTCCCATCCTGAACCATTATCAGAAATCTGCATTCAATTAAGCTATTCAAATTTCAATCTATCCCTGCGCCCTGAATATGCTTCATTGTTTAACTACATTCAATAATACATAGTAATCCAAAGCATCTAAAACATATCTTACATTCTTGAATGCACGACGTTGCATGTTGGGTCCTGATATTCACAATAGGCTCTTTTTTCAGCAGGGGCTGGAGGCGGAGGGCTGAAAAAATTTGTCATCCCTATTTTAGTGAACAAAAGGTTTATGGTTTTATTTTTGATGCCTTTGAGAGTTCAAGCTTACCTTACGATTCACAATTGTTACCTTTGACACAATAAATTACTTACGAATACGAGTAGCAATAATTTAAGGACTCGCAACAAAGTTCCACGTGTCCAATTTGAATTGAATACGAATTACGATCCAAGTGTCTGTAACTTGAATCTTGGTCAAATTAGTTTTAATTGCTGTTAATGTTGAGACTCTTTTGAGATTGCCATGCTCTTGACTGCGTCTCCTAAAGAAATTTTGATTGCGAGGATCGATTGTAATTAACATAAATTATCAATTATAAATCATGGAAGAGACCCACAATCCAAGCAAGCCTGCAGAATCAATTACAAATAAATTCAATTCCGAATTGTCGTCAATAAATCTATACTATTTCCAAGAAAATTCAACTGCTGTGGAAAGTAGTAGTTGTCGGAGAAGCATGGAGTGGTGAATGAAATTAGATTAAATAACTAATTGAACTAAGCTAATTATGATACAAAAATTAAAATGAGTGAACTTACGGTTATTACTAAATTGAAATGAAAACCATGAGAAGCTATCCGAGTTGATGAAACAATGTGGTAATTTGAATGGAGCTCTCTGAGTGAGCCTGGACTATTTGGGACAATGTGAGACCAATAGGTTTCAAGGTCAAGCTATCCCTATGCGTTCGCCATGTCACTCAAATGGTTTCAAGGGCAAAGTTTTAAATAGTTGATCAATAACATTAATATGTACATAGCAAACTCTTATTGCTTTATGTTTTCCAATGGTCTCCAAAAAATTAAACGTCAAATTAAGATTCTCAAGCTCTTTAAAGTAAGATGTTTAGTGTTAAATACTGTTAAATATTAAATTAGTAGTATGTAGAAATGAATATTTAAATTGTGTTTATTTGTCAATCTGTCTGAGATACCTTCTTCAGATCTATAAAATATTTCAATTCGATCCAAGGGTTTTTTAATTTAATTATTTTTATGATTCGGTGTTGATTGTAACTCTGGGCAAAGAATGAACAGGAAATAGCTTGAGAATAATTCCACAGATCTGTAAGTAGTGTGGATAATCCAATCAGCATTTACATAATTCGTAGTTAGAGTTTCCACTCAATGAAGGACATTATTTGTCAATGCAATTTCCTTAAAAACTAAACAGTATCGTAAGACATTATGACCTGTGCAAACTTGTACAAAATGAATACAACTTACTAATTTATTAAGGGAAGTATTGCTAGGCAAAAATAGCTCATTAAACTTTTTTTCGTTAGTCAGTTTCTGGAATTTCCTTCATAAACTCCTATGGAGCCCATTTACATAATAGTGTTTTCGTACCAGTAATACTACAAATCTACAAACGTATTTCATTATTTTTTAAAGAAATTTGCTGACATCAACGGTTTTTGGGAAGATACCAATGTGAAATTAATTCAACTTCAAAATTTCGTAGCCATCTTCATTGCCAGTGCCTTTGACTAAAAAGATACAGTACCGTCCGTTCCCCTTTTAAAAATCATATTATCGATTGTACCTGTATGATATATGTATTACATTTAAAATGTAGATTGACATAATTGGTTCTGACAAACTTGCCTCAGAAAACTATTCGCCAGTGTTTGTATTCATTACTTGTCTTGTAAGATTGACACCTTTGGAAAGCGAGCATGAGTTAGTGTTAAGTGAAAGGTGTGCAACAATTCATGCTGATTAATGTGGCCAAATAAAAATAAATAGGCTAGAGGACATCGCCCTCTGTGCTAAAGATCGTATTATTATTATTCAAAAGCCAATGCATACAAAATCCAGAAATTGATATCACGAATCACGCCATTATTTCCTAAGAATAACAAAAAAAAACTTCTCGTCCATAATAAGCGAAAAAAATCCACGGCTGGCTCTTGATGTTGAGAAAGAAAAAGAAAGGCAAAGGAAGAAATCCTCCACCACCATCCTGCATTGTCACTCACACCTAATTGTCACGCAGTATGCAAATATTTCGAGTACAAAAGAGTACCAACTTTATTTTCGTCAAGAAATTCAAGAAATATCCTAGATTTGCAATTTGCGATGGTTCAAAATATCTACGTCCTCAATACTAGAAAAGTACACAGCCGGATTCACGGTTGCTAATATAATTTCCCTAATTTTGTACTTAAAATCCTACACTTTCCAAATTTCACACAAAGCAGATGCAAATCAGTGGACATTAGACGTTTTAACAAAAGAAAAATACAGACGGTTGAAAAACTAAGATAATTCCATTAAACTGAACAATATGAAACACAATAGTTAGGTAAAATATATTTTAATCTTTAGGGGAAAACATGGTATTCCTAGATCTCTAGAGATTTGTAGAATATCGGCTCTTTCAAACTAACAACAATCATATCATATCATAACATCAAGATCGACTGAAAAACACCTAGTGAATACGCTTGTCATACATCCCGACAAAAATTCTCGGATTTTGGGCTCACCAAACTCAACCATGCTTTCCAGATCGTCAAACCACATAAGAAAGGAATGAGGGTTGTCAAAAACTGAAATAATTAATGGTGAAAGAAATATTAAAAGATTATACCTTTAAAAAAATTTGGTCAGAGAACAGGAGGGCGAGGGCATCACATTCAACATTATTATGTGGAATGATTATTAGTGTACGGGGGGAAATGATTTATGGAAGTTTGGGAGAACCACGTGCTGGAGGACACCCCCTGGGCTTATGACCTCATCGGTGACCCCACCCACCCGGGGGACTTAGTCCCTTATTCTCAACAGATTACAATCACACAATAGGAAATTCCTTGTTGGAATCAAAGGAACCAAAATAATTTTAGTAGTGTAGTACCTTTATATTCTTATCATATTTTTTTACGGGATAAAGACGGAGTGGTTCATAATAAATAAAGCCTCCCGTCCCCTCCTAAGACTCCTCACCTCATGGAGTCTCAATCTCCCTAATTTAATTAATTTCTTAAGAAATTTATGGAGCACCACTTCCACTTGTGTCTGAAGCCATGAAATCAAATAAAAAGAAATAAAAGAACTTGAGAAAATTACCGACAACCAGAAAATACAGAAAACTTCTCCAGATGCCAGACCCAATAAATTGCTCATCTATCATCAGCTCATCTCGTCCTTTTGCTAGGAATTCTTCCATTTATACAAGCTTCAAATCATAAATCTATTGTGGCTCTAGCCATGTGGAAAAGGTAACCAGTTTGGGATTCCACAATTCATTAAATGCTAAAACACTTGTGCTCTCTATGCCATTCCTGAAATTCCAGAAAGAACAATCCAACAACTTTCCATTCTTTCATGATTCTTTGTCTGCATTCGGGATTGGGAAACTTTGAGTCAACCCTGTAGGACTTCTTCCTGGTTTCATTATTATATCTTTTTAATGTGCATGATCATAATTTTGTAATATGGGGATGGGTTTAATGATGAGAGTAACCCCCTAGAGATGTTTTTGATTTCATCGACACCTGAATCTTTTACAAATTTAGAAACTGTAGCATAGTTTAGGTTTGGATCGAAGATTTCCTTCAAAATTTGCTACGCTAGAACCGTAGGTTGTCTTAGGTTCTGAGTTTTTTTTTCTTGTCAGGTGTGGAAGTGGAGGGCTCGGAACTTTCAATCGTAATGCTGCCTTTGTTGCACTCATATTATCGATATAATATTCAAATGAATAAAAGTCGGGTTAGAGCTGCTTTATTTTTATTTTTATCTGTTGTTACCAAAGCCTTAATAAAAATTTATAAGTAAAAAAAATCCAACATTTGAAATTCAGGAAATTTGCACCCGATCGGGAAATTTACAAAATTCTGTTTAATCTTACCCTAACCAGATGTTTAAGCGTCGTCTTATTTATTTACTCGAATAATCCTTCAGCCAATGCTAAAGCGTACTGTAAAGTCAGAGGTCAAGCGATATCAATATTTATCCCTTGATAATGATTTTGGTGTAGGGTAGTCCACAATAAAAAATCTAGTTCCCCGAGGATTTAAGATTATTAAGATTTTAAGATGAATTCTATTTTGAGCAGTTTCTATCAAGCTGTGTGAGATTTGGTTAAGGATAACTACATGAGAGATGGGCAAACCCACCTCTGCTGGACTCCTGGAGAAAGAGTTACGTTCGGAAATGTCCATAACACACATCGGCATGATAAACCTAAACAAATTTCAATCCTTCGGTGGTGGTGGTTTCCCCGTTCCCACAATTTTTCATGGAGCGAGAAGGGGATATAAAAAATCCCCACCGAAAATAAAACAAATCTCATAAAAGTCGCAACTCATTAGAAAAGTGAAAGAATTATGCATACAAGGAGGCAGGGGGACATGGTTGAGAAATGTAAAAATAAATCACAGTAGGGAATCCGTGTTACAACAGTCTTTTTCACTTGTAGAAATTTCCGGTGATTTTATCTGAATTTGGACGGACACTTTGAGACAAGAATGCAGATACAAATAATACCCCTTTGTGGTCAAAGTACACTCATAACGTATCCCTACTATTATTATGAGAGGGTGGAGATCATCCAAGATGAGGGAAAGATCTCTCTCTTGGAAATCGATTAAGGCTCAAGTAGTAGTACGTACAAGAACATTACACCTTTCTGGTAAACTACATACTAACATCGCAGTTTACATCCTAACTCTAAATATAAGAGAAGATATGGGATGAATATTGCACAAGTACACCACCGACGGTGACCAGGGTCCTTTAAAAAGACCACTTATCTCATGTCCAGTCCCATGATAATACATTTAACAAGAAGATGAGTTAAGGACCCTGGATGACTTGACTTTTGCTCTGTGTGTGCTACTACTAACTAGTACTCCAACTATACTAGGAACCTTAAGTTTTATTATCGCTTTGAGTGGTGCTACCCACGGACCAAAATATGAGGGAGGGATGCCATCAAGAAATCACATTCGTTTCCTTATTCCACCTGAACACTTGTCCATGTGCCCTTTGTGGCCCTTTTTGTGCTCGTCTTCTAAAGGGGATGAATAGGAGAAAGAAAGGACACCACAGAAGACCTCAACAATATACATGCATACAAGTATTATAATACACGTAACAATCATAAGAGATGCACCACGCAGAGACAAAACCTTCTTAAAAAGATTCAAAAAAGTCCAGTCAGTCCGAGAGAGATTTTTTCGAATTGGGCAATTTTTCATCTCCTTCATGCTGAATAAAAAACCCACCTAGGGAGCTGGCTAAAAAAGTGTAAGGGCCTTGTGAGCCTTGTGGTCATGTAGTGGTTCTCTCTGCAGGCTAATGTAGTATGATAATATATATACGAACCGAACACACCCATCATCATATCAAAGACTGAAAGACAATTCATTTGTCATTCGGAAGTTTATTGAACAGTCAAGGGAAGTCTTGGGAAGGAGAAGAAGTGCATTAGGATGATGATTCGAAAGATCCCTTATTATGAACAAGAAGAAGTAGACATTCTTCTCCGTATCTCATACTAATATCTCCAAGTCCACAAGACTCATCTCTTTCAAACACATTTTCATACTCTTATTGTACTCTGTTAATGTAATTTATGAGAGATGTGATCCATGTATGTATAATACAATATGTATGGACCTCGCATTTGTACTAGTTGACCGACCATTACGAAGGAACAATCTATTATCGACAAGGAAATCCAGGTTATTACAAGCTCATAGGATTATTATTGGTTTACCCGTTTAGAACTATCTATCATTTTGTGTAAGTTGTCAGAAATCGCCATTGTTGCTTTGTATCGGATGAGATACGATAGTGTGTGTACTGTGCATACTACAAACAGAATAAAAATATGTGGAGATAGTTATTAATAGTTGATGATCTTGACTTGAGCTTAGTATGGCATATATTGTTTGGGTATTGTGTATTATACTCGTAACTCTTTACTTGGAATAAAGATAAGAAATCTACTACATGGACTATCTTATACAATAAGATTTCTAATAGAAATAAACATAGAGCCGTGTGGCAGAGACGAGCATGCTTAAGATTATTTTTTCTAGACTAATTCCATGTAATGTCTCCCTCGCATCATTCATCAAATTCATGCCATCCAGTCAAACAGGCTTGAAAGATATTTATTACTGCATAGGTTATAGATTGTAGATACTATGCTATGTTAAGCAACTTGATTAAAAACTTGATTTTGGATGAGATTACGGAAAAACTACATACTTGGCTATTTTCATCTTGTAAAATTTTCTAGCATGAATTGTTCAAATAGTTAAATTAAATTATGTTCAACGCCAAGAGAGATATATCGCAAATTCTAGTATAATTGCCCACTATGTAGGTAAATATTAAGTAGCTGACAGTCGATATGTCAAAATTATGTTCAAACTTTCAAAGCTCAATTACCCGTGAGAAAAGCTATATTCTAGTAGAAACGGCAAGACTGGGATTATATGAAACAGTCAAATATATATATAATCCACCTCTTGCAACTTGCAAGATAATTTATGTTAATTGTAGGATCCACATCTCAAAGACTTCAGCAGAACAAAGACTCGTTGACAGTTATTGCAAGGTTGATAACTCCAAACTCCATCGCAATAGGCAAGTAGGGTCATTTAATAAGAATAAAACCCATCGTTTAAGCATTTTAAAGACCCTCTGACTTTCCTCCATACAAAAGATCCTTGTCTTCTTATTGCATTCTAAATTCTATCCGAAAAATATATTCTCTATCAAAGGGGAGAAAAGAAAGGTTAAAACCCTCTTGACTTTTTCCACTCTATATGTGACCCTCCAGGGATCTCTTGTCCAAGTCTCAAAAGACTTGGATTGTCATTATTGTCATATTGTACTCTCAATTCCTAAATACTCAATCTAATAGCTACGCCAAGTTAGAAACTTATACCATGAGAACTCATACGAAGTAAGTAAGGGAGATGATTTTTTTCTCAGAAATAAAATATGTATTTTGACAGTTGTAAATAGGTCTCCTATTCTTATCCCAGCCTGTCGGCAATCCTGTGATTCTGTCCCAAGAATCAAGAGGGAAAGCCAACTCTGATCTCAACTTATATTGTACACTCATTCCTTATGATAAAATTCGTCACAAAAAACACGAGCATTGTCCAAAAGAGTACAATATAGATATACACAATGCACAATGCATATTTAAGAGACCTACTAGTGTCTAGAATTGAGGGAAGGTCGAGAGGGGAATTAATAATGTGAGGTTTCGGATTCATAAGTACATGGGTGATCTTTTGATTTGTATCCTCTAGTGGCCCTTGATTAGGTCAAAGATATTTGGAACAGAACAGGCAATTTGTCCCTATTATCATACCATCCATGAATACAAAAGGGGAGGTCCCCCACAGCACTAACTTCTTGGTCTAACATGCCCAGAGCCCTAGTTCCCATCGACATTTTGGATTCTTTCTCAAAAGCTGAAAAGAAATCCCCTCATCAAATGGTATCCAAGCCTATAATTACTCCAGGGGGATTGAACCCTCAATCCCTTGAATAAGACCTGAGAAGAAATGTCCTTTGTATGTGTGTAATACAACATAATATTACATACGAGTGGATTTAAAACTTGTACAACTTTTTAAAGAGTTGGATCCTTTTGGAAGATGAGAAAAATCCCTACAGGGCGGCTGAAGAATAACACTTATGTTCATACCCCTTAAGTCAAAGCATTGAAAGAAAGGTTGACTTTATTTTATTCGCCATTTACTCTACAACTTTGGTAGTGTGGACTATTAAATGTTCCGATTGTTCGAGAGGTAGTCAAAGGTAGTGAGTCTTACGTGATGAAAGAACCTTGTATGAATTGCTTGTATTGAAATCAAACTAACAAATTGTTTTCTCATTCCTCATTCAAGGCATTGTGAATTTTTTCCTGTCCCCAAGACGAAGAAGAGACGAGAAAAGAGGTAAGAACACAAGAACTACGTACATACAGAGCATTAAAAGATTCGAACACTAAAGATTCTATTTTATTTCTCAACGTCTGAGCAGAGTTGTGGAACCGAGTCAGTCAACACTAGTACTGGTTGGTATGACTTCTTTGAAATTGGGGATTGAAAATACATTTGAGAAAATCTCTAGTAGATAGATCTTGTCAGGGAGGTCTCCTATTGTTCTCCAGAACATGGGAAATCCTATAATAGAGCTAAATCTGACTATTCTATTCAAATAAGGTTTTGCCGACATGTGTGTATACTCACTATTACTCACATATCTACGTTGGCATTTGTTAGTAGCTCACAAGAGCTTACCTGACTAGATTTCTGTGATTCTAATAGTTGGTGAAGTTAATAAAAAAAAACGTGTAGTTGGGTATAGTTTCTAGCCACGAAGACATAAATGATGTAGCTTTGGGTAGAGTGAAGGATCGTTGTAAAAAGCGTTTGCTGTAATATTACAATCATGTATGTCAATTCATTTCCATTGAGTGCCTTTCTACGACTTGGCAGGGAACCGGCTATTATCTTGGTGATTCTATACATTTGCATTGTCAACACTCACAAATCACTCCATTATTCATCTATCCATCTCCATGTAGATTCTGGTAGGAGATTGGACTTGGATTTGTTAAGAAGACTACAATTATTATGAGAAAGGGGAAAGAAAAACCTTGCCTTCTTGGTCCATGAGAACCTTGGATGAAATGGAACTGCTCTCTATACTTACTTGCAATCCGCGTATACCTTGAGATATGGATTTTTTTGGAACTTGTACGATTCTTGAACAGTATATGCATTTACATTCCCATCTTTCTGATTCCCATGATCATGATCGTCATTACGAAACCATCACATCATCAAGTTAAACTCACATCCCTACTCTCTGCAACATATTCAAATTCTTGTAACAATGAAATCTTTTGTCTGCTTCCTCTCCTCTGTGCTTTGTTTTGTTCAGCTTCTTTGGAAAAATAAAAATAAAATATCCAACCGGAACCAATCCATTTTTTGCAGGGAAAATGAAACAACAGTGTGTACTATTTTTGAATTAACAGTTCAGCATTTTTATTGTATTCTGCTCTGGGCGCAAAAGAAGGAAGGTTTCTGAGATGAGATGCAAAATATGCTTAAGCGTAGCCTAAGATCATTATTAAAATTTTCATGCTGGATTTGGGGAATTGGAAAGCAATAATTTTGCCTGTGAGTCCATCATTAGCAACTGCAGAAAGCTAATACACAGTACATGTTTATAATAAATTTCAATATTTTAATCGTATAATTTTAAAATAATATCAGATTTTCTAATGTGCAGTTTACATTTCCATCTACACTAAATATTTTTATTCAATATGCGGCGTAATTATAACAAAGGGCTTAATAAAGTTTGTTCCCTGAAGCTGTTTCTTCAAATTCAAAATCTTTTACATTTTAAAATCTAAAGTTCAAACAAAAATTCATAAACAATCTTCGAAGGCAAGTTTAAAAAAGAATGATCCACGTACGACCATGATTATGATTATGATTGACACATCCCAACAGAGCTTTCTCCTTACTCCCACTCGTAATCACAACTTACAATCAAACCTCCACACCTACACAGCCTCACACCTCCTAAATCAAAATACCATAATAACATAATCATAATTAAATAATAGAATCATCAAGACCAAGATAAGAGCTAACAAGGCTTGAATTCCATCCCTCGAGTTAACCAAGTGACCACAATGCCAAGCCAAAAAAAGCCATATTCTTAATCACGGTTATAATAGAGTGAAGTGGTGTAAATTATAATGGTGATGAAATTGGAGCCAAAGAGAGGAGGAGTAAATGGCTAATGTGGTTCACAGTAGGACATCTTAATTTTATGGACTACTTAGGTTAAGTGCTAATGCCCTGTGTGCATTCCCAATTTATTTATATGATGATCCCATCCCAATAATATTTTCAACACATACACGAGGATACTTACTTACAGTGATCGTAGCATTAATTTAAGCTCTAGTCCACATCTCTTGTCTCTATTCCTCATAATTGGATTTATTATTAGTTTTTCTATCCTCATGCTCAGCCAAGCTCGTAAATAAACTCGATTAGGGCTGAAATTTCACCCCGAGTCATACCACAAAAAGATCTAACAACTCATCTAAAGATGGATGGACCCAAAATCCAATGAGGCTACCCGGGGTCAACTGCTGAACTACAAGGCGCTAGGAGATGATAAGTCTGATACTCATAACATGGAACAGATTTAATGTCTTAAATCTATGAATGTAGATGCATTTGAAATGTAATGAAATAGCCATTACGGACAAAATGAGACAACAATACATCATCTTCTCCAATCACACACACACTGCCACTATACTATGCACCCTGCCAAACTGATCATTATCATCCAGCCAGGGAGAATAAAACACTTGCAAAGACTGGAATGAGGCAATCATATGATATATTACGATAAATATTAATATATTGAATTTCTATACTGTGACTGTTGTAAATGCTCCTACAGTTTTGTATTACTGACTCTGTCTCTCTTGACTGAAGTCTATTTGTTATCGCTGCCTCTGTCTTATAAGAATAGCTCGAGTTATCAGTACAGTACAAGAGCGAATTTAAAATCCAATTTTATCAACGATCTTTATGACTAGACTGTTATTGTTTTTCATAAAAACATAGCCAGCCTCTGGTCAGCAAGAAGCGAAATGTCGATGGGGTATTATTATTCACTATTTAAGAAAATGACTTGCTATTGAACATCCACTAAGTTATAATATTTTAATCCAAGACTTCTGAGCAGATAAGACTTAGTCATCCAGCAGAGAAGATCAGTCTAGAGTTGAGGGTCTAGGCCTAGAGGTTGGGATTTGATGTAGCTGATGATGATAAGGCTTATTTGAATGATGTTTCGAATTTTTAAAATAAAAAAGCACCAAGTTGACACTTTATGATTGGTTGAGGTTGTAAACAATAATCATGTCTTGTAGGCAGTTGGCAGTAAGACTTCTGATCGATCTGAGAAGTAGGTAGGGAGAAAAGTTACATTATCATCCTAGTTAAATGATTAATTCCAAGATTATTCATTCATTTTAAAAGCCAGCACCTTCCTACAGTTCCTACATGTTGCACCTATCATGGATGGATTATCAAATTATTTTGTGATTGTAGTTAAGTAGTCAGCTACCCTTATGTGGAACTACCCTTTGGTTTAGCTGGGTGAATAAATGAGGATTGTATGGTAGATAAGTGTGCGTAGGGAATTAAAATTTGAGAGGGTTCGTGTACGTTATCAGAGGATGTATCACACGTGCGTCTTGATTCTTGAACGCACGATTGAAATTAATCTTCATCCTTTTTCAACCGGCTATTACCTGTCAGCTTTACACAGTCATTACTCTTCTTCAATACTACCTCATCTGTACAGAAGAAGGATTAGGTTTGGAGTAGATAATAGGATGACCTGAACTTTTTAACCTCAAGTGGTTGTCTACTTTTGTTTTAAAAGGAATGATTGTTGTGAACATTAATAGCGTTTAATTTAAAATAAAAAGCAGGTCTAAAATTTCAATTCTATCACCATTAATTATATTTGTAGAACGTGTCTACCTGGCGGTAGACAGAAGTGGAATTAAGATAGCTCACCGATATATACATATAATTTTGCTATTATTTTTATTAATTAGTATGATATTTTTATTAACATGTTTAAAATGTTCTTGCGAACCTCACAACCTAATCAGCTAATAATTAAGTTGTGCTATTGTCAGCATAAAAGTAAACAAAGTACTATTTGATTTGACACAATCAACATTTAGTTTAGTTTAGATTAATTGTAATTTTAAAATGATTTCACTATATAGTTGTAAATAATTATCCAAAAATGTGTTATTCTGTAAAAATTAAACTAAAAGAAAAACCTGACACCAATAACCAATACGTCTTGTCGTTTCTAAAACTCCTTCAAAGACTCAACCCTTTCTTCATCCCTTAAATAAGCTTAGAAAAAGGATAAGGGACAAGGTGCTATGGCCCCAACACTACAAGAAATAAAAAGGGAAAAGCCTATTCCAACTGCTAGTCTCTGCTATAGCCTTGCTAACAAACTAATTCGTCTACTAAATCTATCGAGGCTGTAGAATCAAGGAGGAGTAAATGAGATGAACCGAGACGAAGTAATAATATAAAAATGTTAGATAAGAGATTGCATGAGAGATAGTAATTTATCAAAAACAGAAAGAGCAGGATTTCTCAAAGACTCAAAGGGTTGATGGCTGATGATGTTGATGGTGGTGGCTGATCGTATAAAAAACCACCCCGACATAACACAGAAAACACAAAGGTGATGGTTGATGATTGTGAAGTAGTCTTATATTATCACAAAAAACAGATAGAAAATAGTGGTTGGTTTGCGTAGGAAGGGGCGTTCTCTCGCATATCTATTCTTTCTAAAGCTGTAATATAATAAAGTGGAATAAAATGTATTTTTTTATATATCATGAGACTTTTCACACCTGGCCAGGTTCTTTAGGGCCATCATCATATCATCAGAGTTGTGAGGCTTAAAGGGTAGTTTTTGTCCCAAGTGTGTACATATGAGCATATACCTTGAACATAGGTCCTCCTCATATTATTCTAGAGACGGTCTGAGGAGAGATGTCTTTTGTATAATAGTTTGGGCAGATAGCAATTATTTTGATAGCACCAGGAGGCCGTACTCACGCTCTCATCAAATCATGACCAAAATGGCCTACCCCTTTCCTACTAGTAGTTCAATATGGACGAACACATATTTATTGTTCAATGTGTCAGGCTGCTCTCTACTCGCCCTCGTACCTTCCGGCTTTTTAACCTAACCCTTCATTCCTTCCAAGACACTTTATGACCATTTTATTACCGATACAAATCATGAAATCATGTTGCAAAATCAGTAACAGAGCACTACTTTATGGGTTTCAAATATGTATGGATAGATCTATGGATGAGAGGGCACAGGGTTGTTGGCTAGGTGTGAAGAATGTGATAAATTCTCAAGATGTTCATAAAACTCTTTGATTTAGAGTTTGGTAATTGCATTTATATTGTAGACCCGTTCTTTAAGATAGTCTTTAACATAGACTGCTACGAGAATTTCGACTATTTAAGGTTTAGATCCTTCTTTGATTTAGAAAACCACGAAATGTATCTACTTCTGGGGACTTATTTTACTTATTACACACAAATACCAAATGAGTTTTTAATTGTGCATCCTAAAACAAGGCCAATCAAGTGTTCAAAAATTTTCATTTAATTTCTTGAACCACAAATATGTGCAATCTGCGTCATGTCTAACATTTAAAATGATAATATAGATCATAAAATGAATAGATTCCCAAACAAAATTGAACCTAACAAGGAACTTAACCTCAAATAAATCATTTAAATAATTAAACAAACTACCGTGCTACAAGCACATTAGCAGAGGTTTCTTAACGAACTAACTATAATAAAAGCTTACGTGTGGAAAATTTTGTTTGGTAAGCATATTTTCCAAGAGATTCAGTCAACCCTGGGAATTTGCAAGTGTAACTAGTCTAAGTGTTTTATGTTGTTATTTTCTGTAATGTAATCCATGTCATAAAAAGATTGAAGTAGTCCAGTTGAGATGATCATATAAGGAAGGGCTCTCTAATATGATTAGATTATTTCCTCTCTCTCTCTCTAGTCTCGAGTCTCGAGAGTAAAATCTCAGCATGGGATCACCAACACCTACCGTGTCAGTCTCCAAATTCACACTACATTCTCATAAATTCACTCGTTTCTTTTGCACCCTTTTAGCTGTCTGCACTAATGGACTCAATCCATCCATCTACTAAAGCCTAGAACGAAAGTATACCAACTCAACTACATAGCCATTTCCTTCCTCCTACCTTCAAAATACATAATCCAATTTCTCAATTATACATTTACCCTCCTTCGTTTTATACCTTTCTCCTGGAAATGGAGTGGGAAATGTCTGGGTCCTTGTGTGGCTCTAAAGTATCTGTGTTGAAGGACCGTCGGTTACATTTCAGCCATTGTGAGATTTGAGCTTTTTAGCAAATCAGTATTGCACCATCCTGCCGTTAAATAGGATGCAAACAATACAGAAAAGTTAGAGATGTTGTTTAAAAACACCAGATTCAATGGTTTATTTCAAGCTTAAAATTCTGAATAACCAATTAACAAAAATAAAGGTAAATTCGTGGACAGTTGGACTAATGATTTGATTCCTTCTCAATGTATTCCCGTTATAAACTGCATTTGTAAAATGTTCTAAATAATATTCGAAATAAATAAAAACAGCCCTTTCACTACCCTACAACACACAATTTCTTTACCCCCTTTCCCATGAATGAATGTATTAACCTGATAATTCCAATATTTCGTGTTTCACGAAATCCTTCTTCCTGCAATCAAATTTCTTACACGTCACCTCACAAGACCCCCAAAGTCTACCGGAGATGATAGGCGTCTATAAATGGGGATTCTGGAGATAAGGGTTCAAAAGGTCTATAGTAGAGAAAAATAGGCAAGACATCTGCTCTGAATCCGTCCGTTCCTTATTCCGATACCTCGGGGGTCCATCCAGTTTTATCGGGTACAAATGGAATAAACTCCAGGGAAGGGAATTATTGATGATTGGGAAAGTTGTGGACACTCAACTCTCAAGGCAATAGCATTACTACATAGCTTCATGCTCTCAGAACCAAATACACAGACATACCTTATCTATACATTCGTATGTCCATTACTAGCTCAGTCAACCTAAAAAAACAGCTATTTATATTTCTAGAAAAGTATAATTTCCTTTGTTTCCTGAGCAAAAGGAAATCCCGTAGTCTATATAATTTAACTGTTAGTAGCTATTACAAATACGTAGAGAGCGACGAGACACACGCCAGATTGTAAGTGAATCAAACTAAATGTAGGAAATGGCAACAATTGATCCCTTTGATTAGGGACCCGTAGTAGTCAGGATCAACAAGAGGAAAAAGGAAAGATAAATAGTTTATTTTATTAGACTGTCTTGTCGGAGAGGTCAGATATATTTATATTATTACAACTACAATTGACTCTGCTACTCATCTATTAAGAAACGGGAACTCTTGTCCTTTAATGGAGGAAAGTAATAGGTCATAGAAGTAATCCAAAATATCTGTAAATGTAATAAATGAAATAAATAATGATGATGATGATAATGATGATGATGATGGTGCGGGTTGAGATCCTCGGGAGGTAATTTTTTCTAGCCCCATCCACTCCCAATTTAACAATAGTTATCTTATAAATTGCATCATGGTGAATGTTACATTTGATATATTTTTTCCCTACATCGTAGGGAGTGAGAAATGGAGGAAATCGTAGATTTGAAAAAATGTAATTATTTGTCTCCCCCGGATTCTTGGAATGTTCTTTTAAGGCTTCAAACGACTCATTCATCCTCACCACCAAGCCAAATTATGTGCTCTGTATGTACGCATTGTGCATTCAAAGTTTTAAAAACACATTTCAACATCTACAATCAGCTTTACCAACTCTTTCAAGAGAAAGAGATACATGATTTGAGATTCTGAAAGAGTTCAGATGTTCAGAAGCTTAAGAACAAGTTGGAAAGGCTTGAAGACACATGATTCTGTAAATGAAAAGCCTTCTGTCTCTCGTTTGCTTGGGAGTCGGGATTTAATAAGAGTCAAATATTATATTATTGTTATTGTAATGTCGGTCGGATGTGGTTTTCAGTTTGGTAAAAGCTAATTGAACCCAGTGGTGGGTGGGTGACAAAAAAATCCTATCAAAATTATACCAATAGGCGGTCCTCCTTTTAGTCCAGAAATTACCTCAAGGAAATACTATAAAGGAACTCTTTCTCCTTCTGTTCTTACATTACATGTTAACTCATCTTCGGTTAATTTCAAATCTCTTGCTGTGGAACGGAAATCTCTGTTATTACATTATTATTATTTCCTCTCTCATCTCCTCTAATTGTATCATTCCGGAGATGTAGCTAAGCAAAATGTTTCATCATCATTGCACTTGATTACCTTTTCAAATCTTGACGCAGTTGGGCCTGTCACAAATGAAATGCAATGAATAAACTTGATTATTTCGGGATTCATTGTGTGGATGCATTCATTTTTTTTTAAATATGGTGTTTTCAAACCCTAACTAAAGTATAATGTGTGGCATATCACTGTCCAAAACTTAGTTTTAGTTGCTATCATATCAGGCTTTCGTAGGATAGATTCTTACAATTATTATGTAGGGGTTTCAAATGGTTTGCACAAGTCAAATCAGCTTAGAATATTATATTCTTTCAAATTTCGATGAAAGAGGAAATTCCTTGAAGCAGAACATTATTTTTTATTCATAATTACAGATGACTGATTTTAGGTATACAAAAGTAAAGGAACAACAGGGATTTCAAATTTAAAAAACAACCACTACCAAATATAAATGCTTGCATTTTGCATACATAATGAGTTAAACGAAATAATTTCACCAGACAAGCTAAGAATAATTTAAAGTCTGTGATATATTTGACTATAAGGAAACGCGGAAAATGAAAAACTTCTAGCAAAGTAAAGAGAAATATTTTGATTTCAGAAGCAGTTTTCTCGATGAGTTGAAAAAGGGTTGGGCTAACGTACTTTAAAGAAACACCTTTACGAATCATCTCACGAAGATCGTTAACAAGTCCAAGTCTAGTCCAGCTTAGAATTCCCTGCCCAAGGGTTAATTTTATTATACACTAGACTATCTCTCCTCTGGAGAGTCTGGACATGAATATGTGAACGTGCATCCCATATTTCAATCAAGTTAAGTGCACCCATCTGAGAGAATAAAATTTATAAAAAATTTGAACTTGCAGTAAAAAGGAAACCGAAAAACATACACACAGTTGGAGCCATGGGTAGCTCTCTGACCTTTTAATAAGGTCAGCCACAATCAAGACCCTTAAGTCTTCGCTTTTGGCTAATTTACAGCTTAAGACATCCCGTGTTTACTCACAGCATTAGGCCCTTCATTTCTCGACACAAAATTTTTATTTCACTCACACAAGTCTTGTCTTCTATCTTCCGACCACCTATGGTCTCACTTCACAATTCCTATCTTACTTTCTTGTGCGTGTATGTTGTGTAACTCTTTGATTCACTTAAGAAAAGTATCCCCTCGCTTTATGTTGTCTGGAAATATCCCAGACTTCATATTTCAACTCAAAAGTAGATTCAAGAAACATTTTTTTAAATCAGAGAAACAACTCTCGACTGTTCCCTGTACGAATGCAGAAGAGTATGTAATAATTTATTAAAGCACCACTAAATTTTATTTCAAACTCTAGAAATTCAGATAATTAAATTAAAATAAAGCTAACATATACCCGGGATATTGCTTCGTAATATAATTAAGGGCGGCTACATGGGGAGTACACATTGTATTACTATTTCAGCTGAACATCTTCCTTCAGTTTTGAATCATGATGCTGGATATTAAAACATTAATTTGTTCCTGAGACGGGCAGGTTATTTTGAAATCCTGGTAGTAGATTGTGACAATGTTTTCCAACTGGAGGAAACCGTTCAAGACATTGTTCTAAAAATAAGAGTACATGCAAGAGGAATTAGATCTACATAATACCGCAATGTACGCTTTAATTCAAAACTTCAATGAGGATGCATAAAAAAATAACCTTCACAGGGCGAAAGAGAATGAATTCTGTTTCTCTATTGGCCAAGTATAACTTCATGCTCCGGTGAATAAAGGGAAGCTTAGATTTTAAACTTTCCATCGTCTCCTGTACCAACAGAGACAGAACATTTGGTAATGCATAGGACTGCTGAGACAAAATCAAGTCAGGTTTCTCCTTTTGTGCTTCGATGATTCTGGATGCCTAAACAAAAACAGAAAATGCATTTATTCAGCCCTGCGACTGGAATAATAAAAACGCTTGAGGTGAGATAACTTAATGCATAAATCCTGTACCTTCGAAATAAAGTTCTTCAGTGGTCCAATGAGAATAACCGTGCAATGACTAATGAATTGCTCACAAGTGAGTTTCAGCTGCTTGTCAACTTCTTTCCTGAAACAAGACATGATAATTTTACTATTCAAATTATGTTAATAGTTGGCATATGTCGACAAGATAGGATGAAGAATGTATCAGCGAGAACTTGTCTCGTTGCCCAAAGAGTTTTAAATAATCATATTTCGCAAACGTTAAATTTAACAAGGACAAACCGACGGATTTTGTTGAATTAGATATTAAAGTGACCTCAAGAGTTATTGACAATTTCATGTATGTACGTGAAGTCCACACGATATTTGAACAGAATTTCTAATTTCTCCCAATAAACCGGGAATAAAATAAAATTATTGGGGAGAAAGTTCCTTTTAAACACCGGTACATTCGGCTGGAACACATGGTTATACATACAGTGGTACGAGTGGTACCATTGGATGGTATACAACTACAACGGTTAGTGGTTTATTGAAAATTGTATGCAATAGAATACATTAGAATATTAGCGGAAGCATCAGCCGAAGAGAAATTTGTCATCAAATGTCAGATACAAAAACCAACAAAAGGTTCTCATCCTTGCAATCGAACTATTGAACAATGGAGATAAACCGAATAGTATTTCCTTCTTAATTTTTAGCCCGAGCCAGGGCTTATGTGATCACCGTGTCCGTCCGTCCGTCCGTCTGTCCACACGATAACTCTCTT